>JBBPKN010000962.1:0-24279 GCA_038089275.1 Pulveroboletus cf. rosaemariae | reverse complement strand
GTCAGACTGAAACTGAAGGGTGACAGGATGAAACATGGAAAAGCAAGGAACAGGGATGAAACAGGAATAGTAACAATAATGGTAATGGTAACTGACTGGGAACAGTCATGGAGTTATATTGGGACAGTCCAGAGATGACAAAGGGGAACTAGGGTAGTACTTAACTGAAGCAGAGATAGACTGGAAGTGGAATGGGGTGGAGTGGGAGCAGAAGCCCAGGGGAGCATATAATGCTGAGGGGTGGAAAGTGTACATGTGTAGCTGGGGAAGACTGGAATGGTGACAGAGGGCCAGAGTTGCCTGAAGGGGAGTCAAAGGGCTGGAGTGGCTTACTAGGTGTAAAGACCAAATGTAAGCCAGGTTGGAATGGGGTCAGAATTTGGTCAGAGGTCCAGGATATGACAGTATCCCCCCCTTAGGCCTGAACCCTTGAAGGCTGTTGACCTGGGGTGTGGAGGGTATGGACATGTGATCTGTGATAGTGTGGTGATGGGCACATGATCACATGCTTTGGTAATATCGGAGGTTGAGCAGAGGATTGTGGAGGCAATAAGCATGTGACCTTGTTTAGTTACAATGGGGTGGAAGAGTGGAGTTTCTCAGCTCATGCATGAATAAAAACAGGAACTGCAATGGTAGCTTGTCCTTTCTTCATTACAACAACATGGCCATATTTGAAGATCTCATGGCCTGGGCCAATGAACACATTACAGAGTGCACTGACGATGACAAGGTGTTGAGTGATGCCAAATATGTTGAGTGCAAGAGGTGCATGAAGGCAAGGAAGAAGGAGGAACAGAGGGTGGAAGAGGCCTGGAAGGTGATAGAGGAGGCTAAGAGGGCCCAGAGGGTGGCAGAGGCAGCTGCCCATGAAAAAGTGAGTACCATGGTTGTTATCCTGTGAGTAGCACCACTGATGAACAACAGGTGGCATGAGTGCAGGCCCAAGTGGGGTCCAGCAATAACAAAGGGAAACAGAGGGCAGAGAAGGCACCGGCATGCCAGAGGTGCATAGATAGGGGGATGGAGTGTGAGATGGATATGGGGAAGTCCACATCATGCTTGGCCTGTCAAGAGGCCAAGACGAGGTGTGAATGTCTGGGAGAGGAGAAGCCAATATGGAAGCAGCATTAGAGGGATGTGGAGGAGGAGCAGCCCAAAAAGAGGGCTCACTTAGAGGGAGTGGAGGGCAGTGCCAAGCAGGTGGCAGAGGGCTGTTGCCTGCTGGCAGCAACCATATGGGAGGTAGGGGACTGGGTGGTGTGGGAAATGAGGAGGGAAAACTGGCTGCTAGTGTGGCTGGTTAACATTCTTGATCCCATGTGGAAGGTGAGTGAAGAGGATGCGGAGAGTGGGCTGGAGGATGGAGAAGAGGAAGAGGTGGTGGGAGAGGTGATGGAGCTTGGGATGGGGGTCTGGGAGAAGGTGGAAAGGGACAAAGACAAAGACATAATGGTACTAGAGTAGTGTAGTAACTACTCCAGTTTGTTTTTGTAACAGAGGTCAGGGTTTGGGAATGACCCGGGGGGCTGGAAATAAGGATATGAAAAGGGGGTTAATGACTTCTGAAGTAAAGGCTTTGAGCCTTGAGTAAACAAGTTTGGAGAACATGTGGAGTAAGTCTGGAAAGTAAGGTTTCTGCAAATTGTAATAACCTGTCAAAATGAAATCTTATGACCAGGCAAGGGGTACCTTGGGTGGTCATGGGGTGATAAGGAGGACAAATGGACAGCCAATAATGGATGGAAGAAATAGCTGAATTTCCCAAAGGGGCAAGATTAAAACCCGATGTCAAAAATGATTGCTTCTGCCATAAGGACAGGGAAACTGAAAAGGAATGAAGGAGGTAGAAGTGGAGAGTTTCAGGGCTTCAGAATAACTTCCAGAGAGAAGGTCAGAATTTAGACTAGAGTCCAATAGTCAAATGATGACCAAAACAAATGTCAAAAGGGTCAGATCTAGGGTGAAGTTGAGGGAGGTTTGTTTATTTTCAAAGGGCACTAAATGTTATAAATGTTTTGACATACTCTGGGGGTACTCTGGATAACTCTGGAGTGAATGGAGCTTGGCTTCACCTTATGTGATGCACCCTTATGCTAGTACCAAGTGCTCTGATTTATGGAGAGGTTGGAAACTATCAGAGGTCCAGGATTAGCTGTAGGGCTTTTTTCCAACAAGAGGCATGACGTCAAGCCATGGAATAAGTTGAGGAACTTTAGGATAGGGTACAACATCAAGTTGTGAGGCAGGAGGGGTCTGGGGGGGAATTGTAATGTCATATTATGGTTGATATTCAAACTGAAGTACAAGATACAGAACTCCAGTACTTATATCTCAGGGAGACAGATTATCTAAGGAGGAAATGGAGATATGAAAGGAGTTGTCTCATAAGTAAAGCAGGTGCCAATGCATCCTGGATATGAATGGAGATGTCAGAGGAGACAACGTCAAATAATGTCAAATTGAAACTAAGTAATGACAGGGAGAAGCATGACACAAAGGAACAGGAACAGAAAGTGAGGTCAGAGGAACAACAGAGTTGTATCAGAATGATATGGAGTTAGCATAGGTAAAGTTGTAATCAATTGTTAGATAGGAGAAGATGAAGGTAAAGGGAACTAGGAAACACACAGCTTAAAGCATAGAAGCAACCAGAGTTGCATTGGAGACATAGCAGAGTTGACCCATTGGCACAGAATGTGACACTAAAACACAATGATCAAGGGCAAATGGATTCTGTACTCAGTTAGAGTCAGGGTTAGTGCAGAGTTGGCTCAAGGAAGATAAGTTCCTGAGGGAAAGAAGTTGTTGCTCATTTTCCCACTCTAACATGGCTGGATTCCCAGATCTCTACTTCTGGTCAGATGACCAGCTTGCTCTCTGTCCCAATGATGGGATGGCCCTCATAATGGCCAAGAATCAGGAAAGAAGGAGGCGCAGAGTTGAGGTGTACAAGGCTGGTGCCTCAATGGAAATAGGGGGAGTGAACAACAGCCAAAGAAATAGGGGTGGAGTATAGGTCAGAATGATG
This sequence comes from Pulveroboletus cf. rosaemariae, assembly GCA_038089275.1. Lineage (NCBI taxonomy): Eukaryota > Fungi > Basidiomycota > Agaricomycetes > Boletales > Boletaceae > Pulveroboletus > Pulveroboletus cf. rosaemariae. Next base: position 21,248 of record JBBPKN010000962.1, on the reverse strand, counting down.
GAAGGAGTCTGGAACCTCACTGCTCTTAATGAGGCAGCCTGTGGAGTTGGTATAACAGGTAATGGATTGGTTGCCAATACAATCTGTGAGGTTGGTGGTCTGATTCACCAGGACTTAAGGGAGCAAAATAGGCTCCTTTATAACCTAGTCAAGATTCAGATGGAGAAGGGCTGCCAAAAGGGATACCTCAGGGCAGAGTCTGATGTTCATGTAATTGATCATGATGCTCAGCAGGAGGGGCATGGAGGTTGGAGGGCCAGAGAGGGAATGAGGGTTTTTGTGGCTGAACTCAGGGCTGGGACAGAGCCAGAGAATATCATGGTGGGGGCTGGAGAAGATCCAGAGAAGTAGATATTCCACTGAGAGTTGCTCGCTGGCCTTGCTTCCTATACACAACCAATGTCTGTATACTGATTGAATTGCACATTGTCTATATGCAGCAACTAGGGGAGGAAGGTGGGCTACTTGGAGAAGAGCTGGAGACAACTGGAAATAATCAGAGCTGGGTACAGTTGACATAGGTAGGAGTCAGGCACTGCACTAGTGGTAAAGGTGGTCGGAGGGGGCAATTGGCACAGAGCACATCTGGTCATTGCATGAAGGTAGACAGTTGATCAGGTGGCCTGGGTACTGTGGTGGAAGAGACCAGAGAGGGACTGGAGAGTCAAGTGGGAATGGAGGAAAGGGCAAGAGTAAGGGGGACTGGATTGCTTGGTGTGAGCAGCAGTTTCCAGTGTGGTCACTAGATGCTATCCCCTCCTCAAGGTCAACATCCCATTGTTGACTAGGAGACAGAAAGGAAAGGTGCCAGGGGCAGTGCAAGGCATGAAATAGAAATGGTCCAGAAGAATCTGGAAAAATGGAAGGGAGGCTGGAAGGAAAGGCCAACCAAAAGGAAGGACACAAGAACAGGGGGGTCCCAGGAGACATAGGAAGAGCAGAAAGATTCCCAAAGGAGAAGGAGAACCCAGGGAAAATGAAAGGACAAGTCCTGGATGACAGGGTAGAAGGAATGGAAACAGAAGGCAAGAGAAATGAAGTCATTGGAACAAGGCTGGAAGAACAAGGAATTCCCAAGGCAAATAATGGAGGGGTTCGGAAGGGTTCTGAAGAAAGGAGCAGCATTCCCAGGAAATGCAGAAGAGCAGAATCATCATCAAGGAAGAGATACCCAGAACAAAAGAATTCCCAGAAGATGCAGAATAACAGAAGGTCTACTGGGAAAAGAATACCCAGGGAAGACAGAAGGGCAGGTCCTGAGACAACATTCAGGAAAGAAGGAAATACCCACAAGTGGGAAATGGAGTCATCAGAAACCATGTCCAAAGAGCAAGGATTTCTCAGGCAAGAGACAGAGAGGTGTGGAACAATTCTGCCAAACAGGTCTCTCATAAGGGGACAGAGGATGCCAACAGCACAGAGTTATAGGGAGGTGGCACATAAAACAAATGTAGCACCATACAGAAGAAAGCCAAGCAGAGAACCATAGCAAACTGAAACAACACTCAACTAACTGCAAGCAGGGAAGGAAAGGGTAATCACAGCACAGTTATGATAGAAGTGGAAACCTTCTGGAGAGGCAGAAAAGGATGAAGATGCCCAGAGGGGGCAAGAGACTTTTGGCATGTGAAACAGAACATGGGGGGCATGGTGGAGTGCAGAGGAAGAGGGGTGGTGCTTCTGAAGCCTGGTTGGTCAGCAAGGTGGGTATATCTTAGCTGCAAGGATAAGGAAACTGGTGGCAAAGGTGTCATGGGCAATGAGGAACAAAGGGTCTAATGCTACAAGTTCAGAGAAGGGCAGAGGTGGATGGAGGTCTTTCTGGTAGGTATATCAACAGATAAAACTGGCCTGCTACAGAAAGCAGAGTGACATGGAAACAACTATGCACTTAGGTGATGGCATTGTAACTACCAGATCATGACAACAAGAGCTGTGGTTCAAGAGCAGAGTTAGCTGAGACTGATGTGGTATGGAGCTACAGGGGTGCGCAGGATGCTGGCATGTGTTATCCAGTGAACAGACAAGGTACTACTCAATACCCAGGATCAATGGACCACAGTGGGTGAGTTAGTGGTGTTTTAGAATCAGTGAACACAAACCATCCAGCAGAGGGTGATGCTAGGCATCGACAGAGTGAAGCCAACAGTCTTTGTAGAGCTTGTGGAGGTCTGATAGCTTGAGCAGAAGAGGCAAAATTGAAAAAGATGGTGAGGCATTGAAAGAAGTGGAAGTAGGCAGAAAGGTTGGAGTGTTGGGGCTTCCAAATCTGAAATAGGACAAGATACCCAATGGGGGTCATAATGATTGGAAGTGCACAGAAAGATGGTGCCAGAGGTTGGGAAGACAAGGAGTACAGGTTTAATAGACTTGTCATGCTCAGAAGAATGGGTCTCAAAAGGCTAGGACTGATGGCCAGAAATGGATTGCCTAGGAGTAGAGAACAGATGCTAGAGGTTAATGACCACCTATTGGTAATCCTGGAGTGACTTGTCAAGAAGGGGCTGGGGAGGCAGCTGGGGAATGCTCAGACTGCAATGGCTAAATCTAGGCATGAGAAAGTGGTTGGACTAGTCTGGAGTGACAGGGAGTGGTTTTCTGTCAAGGATTACCAGGTGACAACAAAGTGTCAGCAAACTGAAGTCAGATGCCAGAGAAGAGCAGGAAAAATGGAGGAAGTGGTGCTCATTGGTAGGAAACCATAACCTAAGCTGCATTCAAGGATTCATAAGGGCTGGTGGCACTGTATGATAGTAGGAAATCACAGCTGTTTTGAAGAGCCCAGAGTTGGAAATAGGGAAATGCCAGGGTCAGGAGTTAGAAGTTGAATCTAGGTGCATGTTTTTTGAGTAACAGGGGCCAGTGACTGACATCATAGAATCATTGGAGTGGCTCAGAGTGACTCAGAACATCAGGGGCTGTAAGAGGCTTGTGCCATGAGGACTAGATTAACTTAGGGGTCAAATGCCCAGAAGAGTGTGAGGTTGTAGCAGTGTTATTGGTGTTCATATCCTGGCAGCTGATGCAAGAGATGGAATAAAGTTCTGGGGATCTCAGAGGGATCACCCATAAGTACACCAAGCATGCAGGTGGTTTGGAGTTGAGTATTGAGAGACAGTGGAGACCGATCCTTATGTGAAGGCAAGAGGAGTGCAAGTGAAAGTACAAATATACTGTTAAAACTTTTCATCCCACTAAAAAAAAAAGACCTTTAAAACCTATACCAAGATGAGTATACTTTTTAACCAGTTCCTTTTTAAATGAAACCCTTGATGCTAAAGGAAGATCAGAACTCTGGGGGGCTCTGGAGAGCTCCAGGGGAATCTAGAAAGGGTTTCAATGGTTGAACAGGACTTGGCTTCACCTTATGTGATGCACCCTTGCACTTCTCCATTGTCCCAATTTACATAGATGTTGGGGTGGGTGATAAGGCTGTTTCTATGCTCAACAGGAGGGACAGGCAGGACAAGAAGAGTCAAGTCTAGTCATGGGGGTGAGGCTTTACAACTCCTTCTAGAATATTGCATAGTCTCAGAGGTACTCTGGAATAACCTGGAGGGTCAAAGTGAGCCTAAGGGCTCAAGCAAAGTGAGGATGACAACAAGAGGATTTTCTGGTGTTTTTGTCAATATTTGTACTGAGGTACAAGATACAGAACTACAGTACTTATACCTCAGAGAGGCAGAACTATCTAAAAGTGTAATGAAATGAGACAGGTGCAAACTCAGAAGCAAAGCAGATGTCTAGATATCTAGGAAACGAATGGAGATGTCAGGGAGGCAATGTCCAATCATGTCAGACTGAAACTGAAGGGTGACAGAATGAAACAGGGGAAAGCAAGAAACAGGGATGAAACAGGAATAGTAACAATAATGGTAATGGTAATGGTAACTGACCAGGAATGGTCACAGAGTTATATTGGGATGGTCCAGAGATGACAAAGGGAAACTAGGGTAGTACTTAACTGGAGCAGAGATAGACTGGAAGTGGAATGGGGTGGAGTGGGAGTGAAAGCCTGGGAAAGCATATAATGCTGAGGGGCAGGAAGCATACATGCATAGCTGGGGAAGACTGGAATGGTAACAGAGGGCCAGAGTTGCCTGGAGGGAAGTCAGAGGGCTGGAGTGGCTTACTAGGTGTGAAGATCAAATGTAAGCCAGGTTGGAATGGGGTTGGAATTTGGTCAGAGGTCCAGGATATGACAGATCCTGGGATAATCCTTGTTAGGTAACCTGTTATGTGATCACTGCAAGGATAAGCTCTAAGAAAGGATATAACCACAGACTAGGGTTTTACATAAGAAATTCCTTGTACACAATTATATAAGATCATATGACTAGAATTGGTGCTGCAATGTTACTTTATAACAATAATTATGATAAAAATATAATATATTTGATATTATTTGATGATGTAAACAAAGGTACACATGGTAACAATATGTCTGAGCCTTAAAATGTTCTTACACTCCTTAATTTCATACTTTAACCATGTTGTTATAAACTAATATCACTAGTTAAGATTTATCTTTCACTTTATTCTATGTTATGTTATACTTTCTATTTAGCTTCGCTTTTAGCCCCTTTTCCTATGCTCTATTCCTTTATTTAGCTAGTTCATGTATGCTTTATGGCATGGTCCATGCACATTAGCTAATAGAATATAAGGGCAAAGGCTTAGACTAAAGGATCCAGTCTAAAGCACTTGTTCACTTGTTCCTATCATTATCCTTTTTCTGGTCTGATTGCTTGTGTGGGCACCCCTCAAGGCTTGGCCTCTGGGATTAGGGTTGGACCCCTTAACACATGTAATTTCTTTTTGCTGATTAAAAGGCCAATATTCTTGCTTAGCTTGATGCTGGTCAATCTGCATGCTCTATTTGCACTAATCTCCATATTGGCCTCTCTACTATATCTAGACTTTACTCCCAAGAGTGTTCAAACTTGGAAAAATCATTTGGTAATTGTTTATCCAAGCTTTTTCCCACCAATATCTGTTATGCTATTTATTTTATTTTCTCTTATTAGATGGATAATACTATTAAGGTCACCAAAGCATTATTCAACATTATTAATCAACCTCTCCATCCTAATACAGTTTGCCAATACTTGAAAAAAAAATGGCATGAAGGCTATTTTCAAGCAAAAACAACCTTTTCTTTTAGCTAGACATTGCAAAGCTCATTTGAATTTGGCCTATGCATACAAGGATTGGACCATAGAGGACTGAAAGAAGGTAATATGGTCTAATGAGAATAAGATCAATTGCCTAAAGTCAGATAAAAAGATATGAATATAAAAAAAGCCAGAAAAAGGCCTTAATAATAGGTTAATAAAAAAAACTATGAAGCATGAAGGAGGTTTTTTAATAATGTGGGGATATATGACTTGACAGGGGATTGAATATATTATTAGAATTGATGGTAGAATAAATGGAGATCTCTACCTTCAAATTTTAAAGGAAAAACTCCTACAAACTATAGTGTTATGTCTGGCCTGGGTAGGGATGAATGTAGCCCTTTGAAGATGCACAAGTGAACAAGTCCCAAGGCCATTTATGGGAAAGGGACTAAGGAGAACCAAGGCATGTCTGCACTTGCAAGACACATAAATGGGTTGCCCAGTGGAACACTATTGCTGGGGGCAAATAATCAAGGATCAGGCTATTAGTATCAATAGAAAGTAGTTGTATTACTAGCACACAGATACACATGTACCAGGCCTAGCAGAGAGGAACTATGGGGAATGGGAAGGGAGAAGTAGCATAAGGAGAGTATGTATGAAGTGCTACTTCTTATACTATAGTAAAGGCCATTGTTAGTCTAAAAGAAAAATGGGATTTACATAGAATTAGTGAGAAAAGGGGCATGTTGAATGAGCATGACAAATAAGAAGTTGATAGACAACAAATAGGCTGATAAAGCACATCAGGAATATGAAATGATAAGAATAAAACATGCTTTATAAGATTTGCAATGGTAGATTGCAAATAGACTATTTGAAAAAGGTAAAACAGTTACCATATTGAAAATATGTGAAACTGAAAGGTATTTGCAATATCTAAAGAGTAAAGGGTAACTGGAAAAGGAATAAAGTTCAAAGGAAAAAGATAATCATAATATTACACTCTTAGTATGTTTGAGTTACCCAACAAAGATTTACAAGAAGGAAGTGGGAAATCCTGTAATGTTGGCCCACCTGACAGAGTCAATGACTCCATCACTGTTATTATCTGTGTGATAAGAAGAGAAAGGGAATACAGCAATAGGAGTGGGTCAAGGGTAAGGATACCCAGATATGCACAAAGAACATGTAATGAATAATACTATGGATAAAGAGGTGGATGGGGTATAATAATACAGTGGGCAGGAATTGTTATGCTAGGCCTGGGTAGGGACTAACATAGACCTTGCTGGTAAAGAGGAGGGAGACTCTACTGAAGATAAGCCTTATAAATAATGGGTAGGCAACAAACAAAGTGTTGTACCTCAAGAGTACTGGCTACAGATGCAGGGTTGTGCTGAAGTTGGATGCTAGAATAACTTGCTTTAGACTGGAGAGTGCCAGGTCACAATCAAGTGGATTTCAAGTACTAGGTACAAGAACAAGGAGTATGCAAGGACCATGAGGTGAATCACAAGGTAGAAGCAGTGTAAGGAGAGAGGAAACAAGAAGTATACTACTTTATAGTACAACTAATAAGGTTTAAGTGGAGACAATTATGGTAATCATGCTAATGAGTGATGAGTAAGATATCCATGTGGAAATAGATGGAAAGAGATGGAATAATTATAAGTCAGCTGATTAAGAGATAAAATACCCAGGCAAAGAATATAACAAGAGAGTAGTCTAGACAAGGCTAGAGCATGAGAAGAGCTAAACTTATCATGGTAAAAATGAACAAGGAAGCACCTAAGGTATGTAAAGAGCAGAAGCTAAGAGGTATATCAAGAAAAAAGAGTAAAGAGGAAAAAAAGTGAAGGAAAAGGAGAAAACATAACATTACTCCCCTGCTAGGGGTGAAGGACCCTTGAAACCCTAAAAGACATCATAGGAGGGGCCTGGGGAACTGGTAATGTTGGCCCAGCCAACCTCATCAATGATATCATTGCAGAAGTCATTGTTAGTGTAATATGAAGGAGGAGGGGGTGACAAAGCTGCTGGAGGGTGGTGGTACAACCCCTGTGAGCTGTGGGAGCATTGAGAGAAGTGAGAAAACTCACAAGAGGATATATGGGAGGAGCTGCAGGAGGAAAAGGATGGCAAGGAGAAGATAAGTGGGTTAGTAATATAATGCTAAGCAGGGCAGTTAGCCTGGGTATGTCTGGGGTGTCATTGGAGACAATAGAGACATTGGTAGGAGGGGCAGTCAATGTGGATGTAACCCAAGTAGTGGCAGTGAAAACAGGCCTTGTAAAAGTGAGGGTAAGAAGGAGGGAGATAACCATTGCCATAAAGGCCAGTCCACCAGGCTTCAGCATGTTCAAGAGCAGCTAGCTCATTATTGTCTAATAAAGAGAAGGATGCAGAGGGAGTAGAGAGTGTGTATCCTTGAGCAGTGGCCAGTTTGTGCATATATTGATTGAGGTTAGTAAGGAATTTACCCATTTCTAGCTGGTATGCAAGAATCTCAATGTTAGAGAGAAGTTTGTGATGGATGAAGGTAATGAGTGCTTGGGCTAGAAAGACCCAAGCATGGGAAATGTGGGTGAGGGCCAAGATAAGGAGAGGTAGATAAAGGAGCTACATGTATATTTAATAGATAAGCCAAAGTGGTGAGAACATGTCCAGGTAGAAGCCTATGGGGATGGCAAGGCAAGAGTCCATGATAAAAGTCATGACCTGTTGGGAGTACTCCTGGGTGGGAGCACTGTGGTGAAGGGTGTGGGTCAAGAGTGGAAGGTCAATGCTGAGAATTCCAGTGGATATAGTATCAATGGCCAGAGGAGGAACAGAAATAGGTGCAATAATGACTGGGCCAATGGATATGGCAGGGAAAGAAGCTATGAAGTCCTCAGAAGGTAGGTCTGGGGTAAGAGAAGAAAGAAAAAAAAAAAAACTATTAGTATTGGTGAGTAATACAGAGATCAAGGATGGCTCAGCAGGAACTTCCTCAATGGAAAGCTGGGATATGGATGCAGGTGGAGTGTTGAGTGGGGTATTGCAGGAACAAAAGCCTCAGTTAATGGTGAAAGTCATGGCTATTTGCAGGAGTGGGTGGTTTTCTTGGTGGTGGTGTAAGGATAAGAGGCAACTAGGGGAAAATGATGAGAGTGGAGGAGTTTATACTCATCTAGAGCAGACTGAGAATGTTTCAGGTTCTGCTCAGGTTCCCATGAGTTGTCTTCTGCTGAGTACTCTTTTCACCAGATCAGAAACTGGCAGTTGCCAGGAGGGCCTTGATGCTTTAATATCTGCTTGATTTTATATTCATCCTTATCTTCTATTAGATCCAGAGGTGGAGTGGAAAAGTTCTTTCCATAAACATCATTTTTGTAATAGGGCAATAGCAGTAACACATGGAACACAGGATGTTATGTTTCCTCTTTTCCTCTCTTCTTTTGTTCTTTTGTCTCATCATAGCTTCTGCTCTTCTCACACCTTTGGTGCTTCCTTGTTCATTTTCCACTATAGTTTCCACTCTTCTCGCACTCTAGCCTTGTCTAGACCACTCTCTTGTTATGTCCTTTGCCCAGGCCTTCTATCTTTTAATCAGCTGACTTATAATTGTTCCATCTCTTTCCATCCATTTCCACACAGATACCTTACTCACCACTTGTCAGCATGATTACTCATTCCATCTCTGCTTCAACTCTATTAACTGTACTATAAAGTAGTGTACTTCCTGTCCTCTCTTTTCTTATGCTACTTCTACCTTGCAATCACCTCACAGTCCTCACATCTCTACTACTTCTTGTATCTATGTACTTGGAATCCACTGCTTGTATCCTGGCACTTAACCAGAGGATCATCAGTGTCTGATCTTGGCACACCCCTGGGAGTGTAGCTGGTACCACTAAGGGACAACACTCCATTTGTTCCCTTTCACTCGTCTTGAAGCTTATCTTTGGTTTGCTTTTTCCACTTTATCCCCAGCAAGGTCTATGCCTGTCCCTACCTGGGCCTAGTGTAACACAGGGTGGATCTTTTATGTGGATGGAAGACAGAGGTAATAGATAATGGGAGAGAGGACTTCTGTGATAGTAAAGGGTTCTTCCCATTTCAGTGAGAGCTTTGAGTAAATGATAGCCCACTTCAAATTGTGAGCTTTTAACCATACCTTATCTCCTTTAACAAATGGGGAAAAGGTAGAATAAATGCAGGATGCCATGATCTGGCAGGCTAGATAATGTATGATAAGGGCTTTGTTGTGAGCTGCAAGGAGTACCCTGGTGCAGTCAGCAACACCAGGCATTAGTGATTTGTTGATAATAGAAGAAAGGGCATGGTGTCATATCTTGTACCTCTGACCTAATTCTGACCTCATCCCAGCCCAGCTTATGACTGGTTCTCATACCCAGTAAGCTACTCTAGCCCTCTAACTCCCCTTCAGGCAACTCTGGCCCTTCATTACCATTCCAGTCTGCACCAGCTATGCATGTATGCTTCCTGCCCTCCATTGATATATGCTTCCCCAGCCCTCTGCTCCTGCTCTGCCCTATTCCATTTTCAGTCTATCTCTGTTCCAGTTAAATACTACCTTAGTTTCATTTCATTGTCTCTGGACCATCCCAGTATAACTCCATTACCATTCCCACTCTCAGTTACCATTATCATTATTGTTACTATTCCTGTTCCATTCCTGTTTCTTGCTTCCCCTTGCTTCATCCTGTTACCCTTCAGTTTCAGTCTGATATGATTGAACATTGTCTTCCCTGACATCTCCATTTGTTTCTTAGATATTTAGACATCTGCTTTGCTTCTGAGTTTGCACCTGTTTCACTTTGCTACACTCCTAGATAGTTCTGCCTCTCTGAGGTATAAGTACTGTAGTTTTGTATCTTGTACCTTAGTAGAAATATCAACATAAACATTCTCTTGTTGTCATCCTTACTCTAATCAAGCCCTAGGGCTTACTCTAACCCTCTGGGTTACTCTGGAGAATCTCTTGAATCAAGCAATATCCTTGAAGGAGTTATAAGGTCCCACCCTTGTGACTAGGCTTAACTCTCCTTGTCCTGCCTGTCTCTCTTGTTGAGCACTGAGACAGTCCTCTTCTCTACCTCTAACATCTATGTAAATCAGAACACTGAAAAGTGCAAGGGCACACCATATAAGGTGAAGTCAAGTCCTGTTTGATCAATGAAACCCTTCCTAGATTCCTCTGGAGCCCTCCAGAGTTATGAACTTTCTTCAGCATCAAGGGTTTCATTTAGAAAAAAACTGGTTTTAATAGTATATTCCTACTCTTACTTGTACTTCTCCAAGCCTTTACTTCAGGATTGGCCTCCACTGTCTCTCAACACTCAGCTTTGAATCACCTGCATGCTTGGTGCACTCATGGGTGATCCCTTTGAGATCTCTGGAACTTTAACCCATCCCTCATGCTATCTGTTAGGCTATGACCACCAATGACACCATTATAACCTTGCACTCTTCTGGGCATTCAATTCCTAAGTTGATCTATTTTTTATAGTGCAAGCCCCCTACTGCCTCTGACTTCTGAGCCTCTTCAAGCCACTCTGATGTTCTAGGATGTCAGTTACTGGCCCCAGTTGCTCAAGATACATGTGCCTAGATTCAACTTCTGACTCCTGACCCTGGCATTTCCCTATTCCTGACTCTGGGCTCTTCAGAGCAGCTGTGACTCCCTATGATCATATAGTGTCACCAGTCCTCATGAATCCTCAAATGCAGTTTAGATTATGATTCCCTACCCATAAGCATCACTTCCTCCATTTTTCCCATTCTTTTCTGGCAGCCAACTCCAGTTCTCTGAGACTTTGTTGTCACCTGATAATCCTTGACAGAAAACCACTCCATATTACTCTGGACCATTTCAACCAACTTCTCATGCCTAGATCTTGCCATCACAGTCTAAGCATCCCCTAGCCATTTTCTGGCCCCTTCCTTGACAAGTTACTCCAGAATTATCAATAGGCAGTCATCAACCTCTCACATCTGTCCTCTACTCCTAGGCAACCCATTTCTGGCCATCAGTCCTAGCCTTTTGAAATCTAGCCTTCCAAATATAACAAATCTATTAAACCTGTATCTCTTGTCTCTCTGACCTCTGGCACTGCACTTCCATGCACTTCTGATCATTATGACCCCCATTGGATACCTTGTTCTATTTAGGATTTGGAAGCCCCAATACTCTGACTCCCCTCTGCCCACTTCCACTTCTTTCTGACATTTCCCCTTTTTCATTGATTTTGCCTCATCTGCTCAAGCTATTGAATCTCCACACACCCTACAAAGACTGTTGGATTCACTCTGTTGATGCCTAGCATCACCTTCTGCTGGATGGTTTGTGTTCACTGATTCTAGAACACCACTAACTCATTCACTGTGGTTTATTGACCTTAGGTATTGAGTAGTATCTTGTCTGTTCACTGGATAACACATGCCAGTACCTCATGCACCCCCTGTAGCTCCATACCACTCCAGTCTCAGCTAACTCTGATCTTGAACCACAGCTTTTCATCATTATCTGGTAGTTACAACTCTATTGCCTAAGTGTGTGGTTATCTTTGTGTCACTCTGCTCTCTGTAGCAGGCCAGTTTTGTCTGTTGATATGCCTACCAGGAAGACACCTCCATCTGCCTCTGATCTTCTTCAAACTTGTAGCATTTGACCCTTTATTCTTCTTCACCTGTGGTACCCCCACCATCTGTTTCCTTATTCTCACAGCTAAGGTATACCCACCTTGCTGACCAACCAGGCTTTAAAAACACCACCCCTCTTCCTCTGCACTCTGACACACTTCCTGCATTTCATCTCACACATCAAAAAAGTCTCTTGCCCTCTCTGGGCATCTCTGTCCCTTTTTATCTCCCTAGAAAGCTCACTCTTCTGTCATGACTGTGCTGTGATTACTCTTTCTTTTCCTACTTGCAGTTGATTAAGCTTTGTTTCTATTCCTTATGGATCCCTGCTTGGATTTCCTCTGTATGGTGCTACATTGTTTTATTGATGCACCACCTCCCTATAATTCCCTTGCCATTGGCACTCTCTGTCCCCTTCTGGGAAACCTGTTTCATGGAATTATCTCTGTACCTCTCCATTCTCTTCAACTCTTGCCTAGGAAATCCTTGCTCTTCAGGCATTGTTCCTAATAAATCCATTCCTGCTCACAGGTATTTTCTTACTTTTTCTGTATGTCATCTCAGTATCTGTCTTTCTGTCCTCCTAGGTTTTCTTTTTCCTGGAAGACATTCTGCTCTTTTGTGTCTTCTGGGAATCCTGCTTCTTTCCCCTGGGTATTCCTTTCCTGGAGACAATTCTGCTCTTCTGCAGCTCCTGAAAATGCTGCTTATTTCTTCAGAACCTTCTCCAAATCCCTCTGCTGTTTTGCCCTGGGAATCCCTTGTTCTTCCAGCCTTGTTCCAATGACTCCATTACTCTTTGCCTTCTGTTTCCATTCCTCCTCTGATCTATTGTCCAGAAACCTGTTCTTTCATTTTCCCTGGGTCTCCCTTCCCCTTTGGGGATATTTCTGCTCTTTCTGCATCCCCTGGGAACTCTTCATTTCTGTGTCCATTCTTTTTGGTTGGCCTTTCTTTCTGGCCTCCCTTCCATCCTTCCAGGTACTTCCAGATACCTTCTGCTTTGTGCCTTGCACTGTCTCTGGCCCCTTTGTTTTCTGTCTCCTAGTCAATAATGGGATGTTGACCTTGGAGAGAGGATAGCATCTAGTAACCACACTAGTAACTGCTGATTGCACCTAGCAATCTGCAACCTACCAGTTATCTAGCACTTTTGCCCTTTCCTCAGTTCCATCACTTACCCCTCTGACCTTCCTCCATTCCATCTCCAGTCTCTTCCACCACAGTGCCTAGCCCACCTGGTCAACTGTCTCCCTCTTTGTGCAATAACCAGATGTGCTCTATGTCAATTGCCCCTCCAACCACCCTTACCACTTGTGCAGTGACTAATCCCTACCTATGTCAACTATACCCATCTCCAATCACCTTTGATCACCCCCATCCCTCTCCTGAGTAGCTCACCTCTCTTCTCTTGCTGCAGCACATAAACAATATGCAATTTAATCAGTATATCTGTCATTTGTGTATATAAGAGGTGAGACCAGCAAGCAACTCTCAGTGGAACATCCACTCTTCCAGGTCCTCTCTGACCACCACTCTGCCATCCTCCTGCTCAGCCTCAGCCTCAAGGTTGACAGGGATGACCCTTGATTCTTCTGCCACAATGTACCCAGCCCAATGACCTTCCACCAGCTTGATCTGGACTAGGTCACAAAGGAGCTTGTTCTGCTCCTTCATCTCTTAGCAAAGGCAACCACCAATCTCTTGAATGGCATCTGCAACCAGGCAGTCCCCCACAGGCTCTGACCCCCCACCTTCTCTGACTGCTGAACCTCTGGATTGTGTCTGCTCTGCCCCTCCAGCTACTCCTTCTATGCCTCTGGTCCCAAACCTCAGTCCTTCTAATGATTGCATAGCATCTCTCCAATTTAGAACCATATCACTGGCTATTCTCCTTCTTGTATGCTCCAGATATTTGGCCCATATTAGGCCCACCCTGTCAAGGAGACAAGAAGCTAGTTGTTTGTCAGACCAGTATTGGAGCTCACTGAAGAAGGACATCAGGAATGGGATATATCTTCAATATTTCTGTCTTTTTCTGCTTTATTAGAATCTCACCCAACTCCAATTTAGCTCCAACCCCTAGCTGCATGATGAACTGTCTCACTGGCAATCAGCATGTTTCAGTTTTCTTTGGAGATAAAAAACCTTTCTCAACTCTGTTTCTTTCCACCCTAGATCTGACCCTTCTGACATTTGTTTTGAATTCTTCATTTAACTATTAGACTCTAGTCTAATTTTTGAACTTCTCTTGGGTAGTCTTCCTGAAGCCCTGTGTCTCTCTGCTTCTGCCCCCTTCATTCCTTTTCAGTTTCTCTGTCTCTATGTTAGAAGTGACTATTTTGACATTGGTCTCTAATCTTGTCCCTCTAGGGAATTCAGTTAATTCTTTCATTTCCTTCTTGGTTGTTCTTTTGTTCTCCATATTGCCCCATGACTGACCAAGGCACCACTTGCCTGGTCATGAGATTTTATCTTGACAGGTTATTGTAATTTGCAGAAACCTTACTTTCTGGACTTACTCTGCATTTGCTCCAAACTTGTTCACTCAAGGCTTGTAAAGCCTTCACTTCAGTAGTTATTGACACCCCTTTTTATATTCTAATTCCTGGCCCCCCAAGTCATTTCCAAATCCCAACCTCTGTTATAAAGACAAACTAGAGTAACTACTACTCTAATCTAATACCATTATACCTTTGTCTTCTTCCCTCCCTGTTTTCTCCCAGACTCCTGTCCCAAGTTCCACCACCTTTCCCACCACCTCTTCCTCTTTGCCATCCTCCAGCCCACTCTCTGCATCCTCTTTGCTCACCCTCCATGTAGGATTAAGGATGTTGACCAGCTGCACTAGTAGCTGGTTCTCCCTCCTTATCTCCCATACCATTTGGTCCCCCACCTCCTATATGGTTGCCACCAGCAGGCAACAGCCCTCTGCCACCTGCTTGGCACTGCCCTCCACTTCTTCTGAGCAAGCCCTCTTTTCAGGCTGCTCCTCCTCTGCATCCCTCCATCACTGTTTTCACACCAGCTTCTCCTCTCCCAGGCATTCACACCTTGTCTTGGCCTCTTGGCAGGCCAAGCACAACATGGATTTCCCCACACCCACCTTGCACTCCACTCCCCTATCCTCATACCTCTGGCACACCAGTGCCTCCTCTGCCCTTTGCTTCCCCTTGTTGTTGCTAGGCCCCACTTGGGCCTGTACTTGCACTGCCTGATGGTCTTCAGTTGTTTTGCCCTCAGATAAATGACCATGGTACTCACCTTTTCTTGGGCAGCCACCTCTGCCACCTGCCAGGCCCTCTTGGCCTCCTTGACCTGCCTTTGGGCAGCCTTCTCCACTGCCTTCTAGGCCTCTTTTGCCCTTCTTCACTCTTCTTTCTTCCTTACCTTTGTGTGCCTCTTGCACTCAATGTATTTGACATTACTCAATGCCTCATTGTTATTGGTGAGCTCCATGAGCTGCTCATTCATCCATGTTGCAATGTTGTCATAGGTGGCCATGTTGTTGTAATGAAGAAAGAATGAGCTACTGTGAAGTCCCCATTTTTATTCATGAGTAAGCCAAGAAACTCTGCTCTTCCACCCCATTGTCACTAAACAAGATCACATGCTCATTACCTCCACAACCCTCTGCTCTACCTCCCCAATGTTACTAAACACACAATCATGTGCCCATTACCACACTATCTTAGATCACATGTTCATACTCTCCACACCCCAGGTCAATGGCCTTCAAGGGTTCAGGCCTAAGAGGGGAATACTATCATATTCCATACCTCTGACCTAATTCCAACCCCATCCTAATCCAGCTTATGACTGGTTCTCATACCTAGTAAGCTACTCTAGCCCTTTGACTCCCCTCCAGGCAACTCCAGCCCTCTGTCACCATTCCAGTCCACACCAGCTATGCATGTATGCTTCCTGCCCCTCTGTTGGTATATGCTCCCCCAGCTCTCCACTTCTGCTCCACCCTATTTCATTTTTAGTCTATCTTTGTTCCAGTTAAGTACTACCTTAGTTTCATTTCATTGTCTCTGGACTGTCCCAGTATAACTCCATTACCATTTCCACTCTCAGTTATTATTACCATCATTGTTACTATTCCTATTCCATTTCTGTTCCTTGCTTCCCCTTGTTTTATCCTGTTACCCTTCAGTTTTAGTCTGATATGATTGAACATTGTCTTTCCTGACATCTCCATTCATTTCTTAGATATTTAGATATCTGCTTCACTTCTGAGTTTGCACCTGTCTCACTTTGCTACACTTCTAGATAGTTCTGCCTCTCTGAGGTATAAGTACTGTAGTTTTGTATCTTGTACCTTAGTAGGAATATCAACATAAACATCTCCTTGTCTTCATCCTCACTCTGATTGAGCCCTTGGGCTCACTCTAACCCTCCAGGTTACTTCATAGAATCTCTGGGATCAAGCAATATCCTTGAAGGAGTTGTAAGGTCCCACCCCCATGACTAGGCTTGAATCTCCTCATCCTGCCTATCACTCCTGTTGAGCACCAAAACAGTCCTTTTCTTTACCTCTGATATCTATGTAAATCAGGACACTGGAAAGTGCAAGGGCACACCACATAAGATAAAGCCAAGTCCCATTCAATTAATAAAATCCTTCCTAGATTCCTCTGGAGCCCTCTGGAGCCCTCCAGAGTATTGACCTTTCTTCAGCATCAAGGGTTTCATTTAGAAAAGAACTGATTTTAACAACCTCCAACCTTTTCCAAACTTGTAGCATTTGATCCTTTATTCTTCTTTGCCCTTGGCATCTCTGCCACCTGTTTCCTTATTCTAGCAGCTAAGGTATATCCACCTTGCTGACTAACCAGGCTTCAGAAGCACCACCTCTCTTCCTCTGCACTCTGACATGCTCTCTGTGTTTTGTCTCACACATCAAAAGTCTTTTGCCCTCTCTGGACATCTCTGTCCCTTTTCATCTCCACAGAAAGCTCACTCTTCCATCATGACTGCACTGCAATTACTCTTTCTTTTCCTACATGCAGTTGATTGAGCTTTGTTTCTGTTCCTTATGGGTCTCTGCTTGGATTTCCTCTGTATGGCACTAAATTGTTTATTGATGTGCCACCTCCCTATAACCCCCTTGCCATTGGTACTCTCTGTTCCCTTCTGGGAAACCTGTTTCACAGAATTATCTCCACATCTCTCCATTTTCTCCAAATCTTGCCTGGAAAATCCTTGCTCTTCAAACATTGTTTCCTGATGACTTCATTCCTGCTTATGAGTATTCCCTTACTTTTTCTGTATGTTGTCTTAGGACCTGTCTTTCTGTTCCCCTAGGTATTCTTTTTCCAGGAAGACATTCTGCTCTTTTACATCTTCTAGGAATCCTGCTTCTTTTCCCTGGGTATTTCTTCCCTGGAGACAATTCTGCTCTTCTGCATCTTCTGGAAATGCTGCTCATTTCTTCAGAACCTCCTTCAAACTCCTCCATTGTTTTTGCCCTGGGAATTCCTTGGTCTTCTGGCCTTGTTCCAATGACTTTGTTCCTCTTTGCCTTCCATTTCCATTCCTCCTCTAATCTATTGTCCAGAAATCTGTCCTTTTGTTTTCCCTGGGTTTTCCTTCTTCTTTGGAGATCTTTCTGCTCTTCCTGTGTTCCCTGGGAATTCCCTGTTTCTATGTCTGTCCTTTTGGGTGAACCTCTTCTTCTGGCCTCCCTCCCATCTCTCTGGGTCTTTCTGGATACCTTCCACTCCATGTCTTGCACTGCCTCTAGCCTCTTTATTTTCTGTCTTCTAGTCAACAATGGAATGTTGACCTTAAGGTAAAAATAGCATCTAGTGATAGCATCTAGTGACCATACTAGTAACTGCTGATTGCACCTAGCAATCTGCTACCTACCAGTCATTTAGCACTTTTGCCCTTCCCTCAGTTCCATTGCTTGCCCCTCTGATCTCCCTTCATTCCATCTCTGGTCTCTTCCACCATAGTGTCCAGCCCACCTGGTCAACTGTCTACTTCTTTGTGCAATGACCAGATGTGCTCTGTGCTAATTGCCTCCTCTGACTACCCTTACCACTCATGCAGTAACTGACCTCTACCTATGTCAACTATATCCATCTCCAATCATCTCCAATTATCTCTGTCCCTCTTCTGAGTAGCTCATCTCCCTTCCCTTGCTGTAGCACATAAACAATGTGCAATCCAATCAGGCATACATAATTACTTGTGAAATACAGGAGACAAGACCAGTGAGCAATCCTTAGTGGAACATCCACTCCTCTGGGTTCTCTCTAACTGCCACTCCACTGTCCTCCCACTTGACCTCAGCCTCAAGGTCAACAGGGATGACCCTTGATCCCCCTGCCACAATATACCCAGCCCAATGACCTTCCACCAGCTTGATCTGGACTAGGTTATAAAGGAGCTTGTTTTGCTCCTTTATCTCTCAGCAAAGGTAACCACCAACCTTTCAAATGGCATTTACAACCAGGCAGTCCCCCATAGGCTCTGACCCTCCATCTTCCCCAACCACTGAACCCCTGGATTATGCTTGCTCCACCCCTCTGGCTACTTCTCCCATGCCTCCAGTCCCAGACCCCTGTTCTTCTGATGATTACATAGCATCTCTCCAATTTAGAACCATACAGCTGGCTAATCTCCTCCTCATATGCTCCAGATGTTTGGCCTGCATTAGGCCCACCTGTCAAGGGAACAAGGAGCTAGTTGTTTATTAGACCAGTATTGGAGCTTGCTGAATAAGGACAATAGGAATGGAATATGTCTTTGACATTTCTGCTCCTACCTGCTTTATTAAAATCTCACCCAACTCCAAATTAGCTCTGATCTCTAGCCACATGATGAACTGTTTCACTGGCAATCAGTGTGTTTCAGTTCCCTTTGGAGATAAAAAACCTTCCTCAACCCCATTCCTTCTCCACCCTAGATCCAACCTTTCCAACATTTGTTTTGGATTCTTTATTTGACTATCAGGCTCTAGTCTAATTTCTGATCTTCTCTCCAGTAGTCTTTCCAAAGCCCCATGCCTCTCTGCTTCTACCCCCTTCATTCCTTTTCAGTTTCTCTGTCTCTATGTTAGAAGCAACCATTTTAACATCAGTCTCTAATCTTGTCCCTCTAGGGAATTCAGTTAATTCTTCCATCCCCCTCTTGGTTGTTCTTTTGTTCTCCATATCATTCCATGAATGCCTAAGGCACCACTTGCCTGGTCATGAGATTTTATCTTAACAGATTATTGCAATTTGCAGAAACCTTACTTTCTGGAATTACTCCACATTCACTCCAAACTTGGTCACTTAAGGTTTGCAAGGCCTTCACTTCTGAACCCTGTTATGCTAGGCCCGGGTAGGGACAGGCATAGACCTTGCTGTGGGTGAAGAGGATGAAGCAAACCAAAGGTAAGCTTCAAGATGAGTGGAAGGTGACAAATGAAGTGTTATATCTTAGTAGTACCAGCTACACTCCCAGGAGTGTGCCAAGATCAGATGCTAATGATCCTCTGGTTAAGTGCCAGGACACAAACAGTGGATTCCAAGTATGTAGGTACAAGGAGTAGTGGAGATGCGAGGACTTATGAGGTGATCACAAGGTAAAAGTAGCATAAGGGAAAGAATACTGGGAAGTACACTACTTTATAGTACAACTAATAGAGTTCAAGTGGAGATGAAATGAATAATTATGCTAATGAATAATGAGTAAAGTATCTGTGTGGAAATGGATGGAAAGAAATAGAATAATTATAAGTCAGCTGATTAAAGATAGAAGGCCTGGGCAAAGGGCATAACAAGAGAGTGGTCTAGACCAGGCTAGAGCACAAGAAGAGTGGAAGCTATGGTGAAAAGTAAACAAGGAAGCACCCAAAGTGTGAGAAGAGCTGAAGCTAAGGAAAGAAAGCAGAAGAACAAAAGAAGAAAAGAGAAAATGTAACATTACCCCCTTGCTAGGGGTGGAAGACCCGTGACACCTCAAAAGGCATCATACAAGGGCCCGGGGGAGCCAGTGATGTTGGCCCAGCCAACCTCATTGATAACATCATTGCAGAAGTTATTGTCAGTGTGATAAGAAGGTGGAGGGGGTGACAGAGCTGCAGGAGGGCAGTGGTAGGAACCCTGAGAGTGGCAGGAGTGGTGGGAGTGGCAAGAAGAGTGAGACAAGCCACAGAAGGATGTGTGGAAGGAGCCGTGGGAGGAAAAAGAGGAGGAAAAGGAGGAAGAGGAGATGAGTGGGTTAGTAACATGGTGCTGAGCTGGGCAATGAGCCTGAGTATGTCTGGGGTGCCAGCAGAGGCAGTAGGGACACTGGTAAGAGGGGCAGTTAATGCAGATGTGGCCCAGGCAGTGACAGTGAAAACATGCCTTGTGAAAGCAAGGGTGGAAAGGGAAAAGGTAACCATCACCATGAAGACCAGTCCACCAGGCTTTGGCATGTTCAAGAGCTGCAAGCTCATCATCATCAAGGGGGGGAAAAGATGTAAAGGGAGTAGTAGAAATATAATCCCAGGCAGCAGCCAGCTTACACATATAGTGATCAAGATCAGTGAGGAATTTGCCCATGCTCATCTGATAGGCAAGAATCTCTATGTTAGAGAGGAGCTCACAATGGATGGAAGTGATGAGAGCTTGTGCAAGGGAAACACAGGCATGGGGAATGTGGGTGAGGGCAGAGGCCAAGAGAGGGAGATAGAGGAGCTGCATGTAGATCTGATAGATGAGCCAAAGCAGCAAGAACATATCAAGGTGGGAGCCAATGGGGACCACAAGGCATGAGTCCATGATATAGGTCATGACCTGGTAGGAGTAGTCAGAGGAGGGGATACCCTGGCAAAGGGCATGTGTGGAGAATGGCAGGTCAATGCTGAGGATACCAGCAGACCAAGTGTCAATGGCAGGAGGTGGGACAGGGATAGGAGTGACAACAGCTGGGCCAATGGTGATAGCAGGGAGCAAGGTTACAAAATCCTCAGAAGGGAGCTCTGAAGTGAGTACAGAAAGAGGAGAAGAAAAAGTGTCAGTAAGAGAGGATAGAGAGGATATGAGTGAGGGCTCATCAGGAATATCTGTGATAGAAAGTTGGGACATGGACAGAGGTGGAGTGTCAAGAGGTATGTTGCAGGAGTGGAATCCTTGATTGACTATGAAAGCCATTGCTACTATGAACAGCAGTTGGTTTTCTTGATTGGGTGAGGAGTGGATGAGGGGAAATGGTGAGGGTGGAGGAGTTTATACTCTTCCAAAGTGGACTTGGAATGTTTCAAGTTCCTTTCTGGTTCTCAGGAGTCATCCTCTGCTGAGTACCCTTTCCATCAGATCAGAAACTGACAGTTACCCAGGGAATCTTGATGTTTTAATATTCACTCCAATTTATATTCCTCCTTGCCTTCTATAAGATCTGGGGGTGGAGCAGGAAAGTTCTTTTCATGAACATCATTTTTGCGATAGGGCAATAACAATGACACATGGAAGACAGGGGGAATCTTCCATGGGGACA
>JBBPKN010000961.1:0-24290 GCA_038089275.1 Pulveroboletus cf. rosaemariae | reverse complement strand
CGCCTACCGCAAGGAAGAACGCCCACTTCTTGCTCAAGACTATGCCGAACAACAAGCTGCTGACCGTGCCACCTTTGAGAGTCTCCAAAAAGCACGAATCGAGAGCAGCCTCGCAGCACATCACCAAGCGCTTGCGACCAAGAAACGACTGAGTAGAATGCTGGACGAGTTCAAGGCCCATCGTGAGATATTACTTGCAGCGCGGTCGGAGGAATATCAGCGGCGAAAAGCAGCCGCGCAGAAGAGGATGGAGGACGAAAAGGAGGAGCGTCGGAGAGCATATATGTTGCAAAAGGAGGCGGAGAGAAAGCAGCTCGAGGAGGCAGAGACTGCCGCATTTAAGGCAGAAGAAGAGCGTCGGAAAGCCGAAGCCGGTGTGTTTCTTTTTCTCCCCGTTCCTGTCTGCACGGAACTCACGAGCAAAAATGCAGAACGACGTGCAGCAGAGGAAGCCGAGGCAGAACGGAAACGGCTAGATGAAGAACGCGTCGCGGAGCAACGTCGACAACGCGAACTCGAACGTGCTGTGGCACTCGAGGAAGCACGTAAAAAGGCTCAACGGGAGCAAGAAGCGGAAGAGCATGCACGGCAACGTGCACAGGCCAAAATAGCGCCTGCGTTACCCCCCCCGCGCGCGGATGGTGGGTGGCGATCACGTACGGCTACACAGGCGAGTGGGGGAGCCGCTGCTACTATTGGTGGTGCACCCGTACGGTCGTCGAGTCCGGCATCGTCGCCTGTGCCTGCGACGGGTCCACCGAAGATTGGTGGTGCCTCCGGTGGGTGGCGTCAACGCATGGCGGAGCGAGAAAAACAGGCGGTGCCCGCTGCTTCGCCCACCGTAGCTAGCACGCCACTGCCCGAAAACAGGAAGGATGCAGACGGGTTCGAAACAGTACCAGAAAAGAAAGTGTGGCGGCCCAAACGGCTACAAAATCAGGTTTAGAGAAGCCGAGAGACTGACCACTATGAGGGCCCTCTGCTCCTCTTATTTGGTTGTCGGACTGGTTATCGTACTCTTTACACGGTGTTGCACGCACGTCACGAGCCATGCATCCTTTTCTGTCATTTTTTGTATGCACTCTCTGGGTTTTGTACCTCTCCATCTCCTGTTCCGATCCCAATACCATACAATGTGTTTGTTTGTATCAAGTACAAGGAGGGAGGGGTATCCCAAGCTCCTGATCTCCCACTAGGTTAATCCACAATGTGCAGGTTTAGATTATGGATTACATAGAATTCCTGACATTGAGTGTGGGTTTATTTTCCAGTGCCTTTAGCATCATCGCTTCTGTGTGCTGTATGGTGGAGGGGTTAATTCAATGATCGTGTTTGGCCTTGCGTACATACCTCCAGATCGTCCTGTAGTCGGAGAACAGACAACGTCTGGATCGTCCAGTGAATCATCTTGGTTCTCTGTCCTGTACACAAAACAAGAAAGAGAGAAATGAGGGAGGAAGCAACGGATGAGAAATAAAGGTCCAGCGTCTGATCAGGACATACCGGTGTCCTGGCGTCCCTAACTCTAACCCCACATCGACAAACAGCATACTTGCATCGCCACTTGTCCCCCTATCCTGCTCGTGCTCACGCTCATGTTCATGACGACGACGTCGACCACGCAGGATACTCTGAGTAGACCGTTCGTGCGCAGCCAGCTCTGGCGAGGGCAACAAGATCGGCAACAACGGCGTGCCGGTGGTGGTGGTCGGAGTCGTTGGATCATTGTAATCGCCACGAGGGGACGTTATATCTCTGGATGCCGACGCCGGTGAACTCCCCGGCGTCGCATTGATCAAGATCGTTGGTATTCCTTTTTTAACTTTGAAGATAAAAGTCAGGAAATCAAAATGTCGTCCAAAAGTACATGTGGATTAAAAAAGGAAAAAAAAAAAAGCGTACCTCGAGTAGCTGCAAGTACTTTGTCGCATTCTTGGAGAAACTCGCGCCGGAGGGAGATCATCCGCAGTTGAGACCGTACCTTGTCCAGCCCTACGAGGCCCGCTACCAATTTGAGGGTCTCCTCTCTCACCTCGAGTTCCCTCAACCTGGACATACCATACAAAAATAAATATAGTTCAGGGCCCACCACTTCAACGCAGGAGAGACAAAAAAAAACAGGAAGGTAGACTCACTCCAACGCCTCCCGGTCGTCGATCAACTTATGGTGCGCAAGCAGCACCAGCATATCCGTAAACGAGATTCCTCCGCTCCGTAAGCACAGCAAGTTCGCCTCGTGGTAGATCCGCATATACACCGCTCGTCTCTTTCGAATCTCGCCGAAATCGATCTTGTTCAACAATTTGTTCAGCTTGCGCAAGTGAACCCCGCCCGTCTTGTTGTCCCTTTTCGACTTGTCTTGGCAGGCTGCTAGGATAGATGCTATGGAATATTGCGGTGGATAGATACGCACTTCAAAGACGCCACTAAGTCTCTGGTACGTACATGATGAGCAATCGACTGCGAGATGGTTCAAGGAGATAAACTTACGGCGAGGAACGGAACAATGTTTGGACGTTCCAACAGACCGTTGTTCGGATCCGAGAACTCGGTCCAGGCCTTTTTGAATGCGCGTATCTCCCGACGCGTGAACGACTTCAGGACACCGCCGGTGGACTGAAAAACATACGAAAAGCTCTCTACAATCACACCGGTGAACATGTTCACAAAGATGTACTAGACCAGAGAAAAAAAGTTAGCCGTGCGTGGAAATAGGATGCGGTTCATTCATGGTTTTACCATGCTCAACAAGTTCCACGCAATAAACATCGAGAATGCCCAAACAGTGTTACCACAATCTGTCTGATAGAAACCATCGAGGACCTGGGTACAGCGCGGGTATGCGAGGGTGCTGCATCATCCAAATCGTTGTCAGTTGAGCTATACAAGCCGGATCAACTCACTAATCGTGCATGAACTGATTCCAGCCCTCCCTGCCGCACACATGAGTTAAGGGCCCGCTCAATCATTGGCGCGGCTACTCACCCAGTGCTCATGAACGCCAGCATGAGGAGTGTCGACCCCATAGTTTGGTAGTTCTGATTACTATTTTCTCCCGAGTACCACTTTGTCAATCCAAATACTTCCATATACATGATGGCGAAAAAAAGAAAGAGCGTGAACCATAAGGCGAGCAGATTCAGAATTACTGGAAGACTGGAACTGTGGAGAGTTCCGAATGAGACAATGGAAGGCGGAGGACACTCAGGGGACGGATACCTACGTTCCGGTCTTGAAGAGCTGGTTCAGAGAGTCTACCTTTTGGACAAGCTTGAATGCGATGCTGACCAAGAACAGCTTTTGCAGGAGCTGAAAGTCATAACCCGCGGGATTAAAATGTGCAACGAGGGTCGTAGTGAAACTCCCCAACGCCACAGCGACATCAAAGAGATTCCAACCGTTGGCACGGAACGAATGCCACCCTAGTCCGTATAATCGCATGGTTGTATCCATCACGTAGATCATGGTAAGGACAAGCGAGAATATGTCTAGATAGCCCCTTTCAGCCATGTGTTAGCGTAAGTAATCAACGAGCTGCTTACTCTGCCAATCGTTGACTACTTCGGTCGTCGAAAATGCTTCAGTCCTATACCAACATTATCAGTGCTAGTCAGTGGATCGATGGTCAGTGGAACAAACATCAAAACAGTCATTTGGGCCACAATGAGACAGGTCATCATCCTCGACCAGAACCCATGCTTGTGAATTGCACGGTCGTAGCACCAAGCACGAATTGGGGAACTGGGCCGGGTGGTAGGTCTCCTTGTTGGCTTCAGTTGCCTGATCAACTTCTGCAAATCAATCCACTCCCGCTGAGCTTGAGTAAGGAGCGCCGATCCGGTTCGTGACGAGAAATTCCCAATAATGATACTGCGATTGGCTTTGAGTCACGTACAAGGTGAGTCGCTCGAGGAACTTACCTTACAAACAACGTCAAGATCACGACGCCTCCGAGTAGGTTATAGATCACGAAGAAGATCGCATTAACTTGCGACGCATTTAGCTGTGGTTGTTGTCCTGGACCAGTGATACTCATTGCGATGGACATAACATCGATCCACCCCTCTAGCGACACGACCTCAAACAAGATGAGCATCGACGCGAGAAAGTTGTCAAACGAAAACTTGGTGGACGGTGCTGGGTTGTCCCAGGCACGCGGTATGAGGAATCCAAAGCTATTGCCATAGATCGTGTTCACGTATTCATTGGTGCAATCTCTTATGCCTTGCACGCTCGTGTCATTGCATTCATTCATCAGCCCAGCGAAGATATTCGTGCCCCAGACGCTGAAGGGAATGAGGTAGAGTATAGCAAGTACAGCAGCGTCGAGTATGCGTGCAAAGCCAGCCAGAATTAGGTGCTCAAATGTGCTCCGCATCTTCTCGATCAGGGTCATGAGTCGGAGAGCCTGTAGAGCCTTCAGAGCGCGGATAAACCGACTGAGGCCGACGACAAAGATTAACGTGAATGCGACATTTACGAGAACGCCAACCATAATAATGAAGTCGAGGATGTTCCAAATACTCTGGATATAAGCGTTGGGGGCGAAAAGAAAGCCATCCGCGATGGTTTTGATCAGGAATTCGATAACAAGGACGAGACCGAACGCAGCCTCCGTGACATTGAACCAAGCATCCCATATTGGTCCATGTCGGTTGTAGTAGTTATGCCGATAAAGGGGTGTCGCAATGGCTTCGGTAACAACACTCCCAAGAACGGCCAAGAAGATAGCAAGCTGGAAGAGTGTGTGGGCAGCATCCGACGACGGCGTGCCGAATAACCGCTCTCCACCACTTGGGCGAACAATCTTCTGGCAAATATGGCGGATACGATTAGTTTGAGGGAAAATCCAATATGTCCTATCATAGCTTGGATACCTCCGAATTAGGTCAATAGTTTCAGTTCTTTGGGCATCGCTGAAGGAGTTCTTGGAAATAGATGCATCTCGATTCAGGCTTGCCAATATGTCGCTAAGTCAGACAGTTGTAAGAAGCGGAAAGTTACTGGACTGATAAGATAGGTCCTCACAAATACCGGTCGGTTTCGTGCTCAACGGGCTCTTCTGGCCCCCGCGGCTCAGAACGAACCTGGTACAAGTCAAGAAGTGGAATATCATCCGCTGTTTCGCTTCCGGTAAAGATTTCACGGAGTAGGACGACGGAGCCTTGTCGTAGATGACGAGACCTACCATTAATACTCGATGGCACGCGTCTCTATGTGCAGTAGTGTCAGCAACTAACCAGAGCTAAAAGCTAGGAACCAACCTCGCTCAACCTGTGATGCGTAGAATGCGGATCATTTCGAACCAATTCACCTTCCTCGGCCAGAACCGAGGTCGAAGATGAGCCTTCAGCGTTCGCCATTGTCGACTTCGCCTTGAGCCAAAGGTAAGGGTTAAGCATACTTGTCCACCGATCACTGCTAGTCTGGCGGCGTTGTTCTGAATAATTGGACGCCTGCATTTCTCTCTTGGCCTCCTCCGCCACACTGAAGTTCTCGTTAATAACGGCAATGAACATTTGCATTACAATGACTAGTCAACCACCTGTGTCAGCTGATTGCAGGACATGTACAAACTTCAACGAATACACCTACAATTCGCAAAAAGCAACCAGCAAGTGAGAAACGTGCACACAATGACCGCTTGACCGAGGGTCAATTCTGCATCGGTTGCATTATACAACACTGTGGTCCAGTTCTCTGAAGAACATATCTGGTAGACGGCCAGGAAGGAGTTGAACAATTGACCAAAGTTCATCGTGACCGTCCCGGCCATGTCTCCTTGTATGAGTTGAATACCAATAAGCGCAGCGAGGAAATTGATGAGCATCAGGAACAGGGTCATGTTCGCGAGACCGTACATGTTCCCGAAGACGGTGAGCTAACATAGTGCAGATTTAATATGTCGAAAGCAACAAACAGGACGTAAGGCAAACCATCAAGTGCTTCATCCGTGGCACTACCAGTATCACACGGTAGAATCTTGCCAACTGGAAAACAGTGGCCCATGGATAGACGTTCGAGTTATAAATGGGAGGGATTTGTATGACGCTGCACCCTATAGCGAGGATCAAATCGAGCCAATTATTGCCGTACTGGAAAAAGTTCCTCCACGCAGGCAACTCCACTGCGATACGGACCACAATCTCGATATCGAAAGCAAAGGTAATGACACGTTCAGTTATCTCAGCAAATTCTCTATGGATCGTGCTCATGTCAGTGGTGGCAGTAGCTTGCACCATAAGGGAAGCGAAGGCTAGAAGCACCCAGAACCAACGGGTGTACGACCACCAAACCTTGAAATGGTTCTGACCAACGTGACGTCCAGTCACGGCAGACCAGCCTTCCTCAGGTTCTTCCACAACATGCCCAAGTCTACAAGTCAAATAAGTGCGACCCTATGACCCATGAGGTTAGAAACGTACGGTGCTGCTCCAAATGCACTCCTTTTAGTTCCAACACGAATTGCAGAGAATGTATTTGCGATTACGGCGACCAATAGGTTAAAAAGCCAAAAATTCAGCACCAGAATGCCGAAGATGAAGAAAAGGGAAGAAACGAAGTATTCGGACGCAATGGTCTCATACATAACCTGCGACCACTGATATAATTGCACAAGCGTCCCATAGGTCAGGTATTGTAAGCGACTGACAAACGAGACACTTACGGTATTCTGCGAGGCAATTACGAGTATCTGGAGCATTGCATAGTATACTGTGTCGAAACTTTGCACGCCACCGAAAGGGTTTTGTCCCTCCTACATGACGGTTAGTATAGAACACAGAATAATTATGAATCGAGGAACCTGACAGACTTGTCCCAGTGGACAAATAAACCCCTTCGTGATGCTCGCAGGTGTTCCGTCGAGCTGTAAGTAAGGAGAAGGAGCTAGGGTCGTTGCATTGATGTGACCTCCACAAAGTTGTGATAGCTGCGTAGTATTCTCTCCAGACATAGATAAAAGATGACAGCTTCGGCGGAGGGATCCTTTGAACGATTGCACGCCAATAATACTAAATAGATGAGTGAGCCCGTCGCATGATGCGACGGAGGACTCACGAGAACAATAGCGTAGCGTATATGATAAAGTATAACACGTTCGCCAACAAAGAACGGGCAACCTTGAGGGAGTGCATGATTGTCTGCATTGACAAGATGAGAATTGGACGCAATAGAATCAAAAATGGCACGTTGCTCACAGCGGTACCATTTGTGATGCTTAGCAACCTCGCTATTCTCAGGACACTTAGCGCTCTGAATATTCCGATATGATGGATTCCCCGCTCGAGACCTAGGGTCGCCAACACGAACGATACCCAAAATCCGAATACCGCAACAAAGTCAACCCTACCCCAACTTTGTCGCAAATATGGAATATTTCGTATTATCTTGCTCCGCGCCAGCTGTATATCAAGTCTGAATGGGAGGAAGACTGGAGCGTTGAGACCAGATTGTGGCACGTCAGATTTCATGGCACGAGATAAAAACGTGGGAGGTGATATCTGATCTTGGGAGTGACTTTTGGTGTGTTGCAAAGTGGAGGGCGACAGGGGCACGCGAGTAGGAACGCGCGCAAATGAAGGTGCGCGTGCATGTGAGGATAGGGAGAATGGTTTCGTCAAGTTGTCATACAATCTTTTGAGTGTCAGGCCCCGCGCCAATGAACCAGATCGCATTATGTGAGGGTTAACGTTGCCGTTTGGAGCCGACCTTGTGGACATGGTGCGAGCCAACTTGGAGAATGGGCGGGAAAACAAAGACGAAGTCGGTACTTCTGGGTCCAGTAGCAGCCCAGAAATACACATTCGAGCAAAAGCTTCGACACTGTTTCTGATTAGCTTGGACGCCAACTATCGGGTACGATACATACGTGAACAGTAAGAAGAGGACGAAGAGGACGAAATTTTCCCAGGCATGAAAGTAGCCCGTTACGGCAGTAGGAACCTGACTGGAAGGGAGCAACAGGGTTCGCGATGCTTGCACTACCAACGCAACGGCATTGATCATGATTAGAGCAAGTATCATTGGCTCGGTGTACCTGGTTACCATCTCAGTGAGGGAAAGCCTAGCCTAAAGTATGCGTACGGATGGACCAGCAAGTCATATAATCGCAAACGAAGGTGATTCGATGGTCCTAAAAGGCCTAGAGCCCGCCCTCGTAAAGGCATGTATGATTGTGCTCGACCGGTGACCACCTCTTCAGCGTCGCATCGTGTCGTGTCTTCTGTGCCACCTAGCACAGAATCAGAGTCAGAATCTTCACTGTCTTCCCTAAGCCGAATAGATTGTCTGTGTCCTCGAACGTTTACAATGCGCATCGAAGCACGACGGAAAGCATGTTTGATAGTGACCCCTGTGCGCTGCAGCGGTGAAGAAGTATCATACTGTCGTCTAGACGGCGGCATGGTGCCAGCAAAACGTTCCGAGTCGACAGACAAGTCCTCTGACCGATGACCTGGCACTTTCGGCTGGGTCCTCGCTGTGAGACATGTCTCAGCGTCATCTGGGGCGGTGTCGGCATCTGAATCCGACACCGAAAGCAGGGAGGGGGAAGATGGACGGAAGGAGGAGGTAGAGACCACGGTCGACCCCTGCCGTAAGGGACTATCAACAGAGAAAAATAATGGATTGTCCATAACCACTGCGAGATTAGATGGCCCCGTCTTTGGGGTGGCTGGAGGATTTGAACATTGAAGGTCACGCCCGCCTTCGGCAGTACTCCAACTCAGGCGCCTGCGAGTGTACGCTCGACTGTCATTGTCCGATAGCCGTGACGTGGGGGACGAAGGGACAATGCCTAGTCCGGTGACGGAGGGGTCTACTGCGGAAGAAGAGCTGCTAGATGAATGGTTGTCGCTGTGCTGGCCGCGCGCATTGGCATCCATAGAAGAATTCGAGGGTAGCAGGGAGAGTTACGTGGTGAAGAAGTGTTGGATACGCCGGCAACCATTTACCGCAGGGTGATGGACAGTTTCGTCGCCGGCAGTCACGCTAATAAACTTGTACACCGCTTGTGGGACTTTTTGAATTGGAACCTTTCAAATTGAGATTTTGGCTACTCTAACCCACAGAACCTGTTTTCATCTGCACTCTACCATCATATCTGATTCCGTCGGGCAGATCAGATTATGGAAGAGCACGACGGTGATGGTTATTTATCTCTCGGGGCCATGTTCACAGTGAGCCAGATAATAAAACAAGGCCGTGAAGAAGTGCAGCATCGAGCCTCATCTTAGGAACCCTCTCGTCCTCCTACCCCAGACCCTACCTTCTCCACCTATTTACGAGGATCGGGTCAGACTAATGTCACTATCAGACTTGTCGGCTCTCACCCTCTCTGGGGACACCATCTGTAAGATTCTACACGTACTCCACGGGCACGTAACCAAAAATTGTTCCCTTCCTTTAGGTGGAACGCAGCAGTCGCATTTGCTTCATATCTAGACTCGCATGATGAATTAGTCAACAGTAAATTTGTGTTGGAACTCGGGGCAGGCGGTGGCCTGCCTGGTATTGTGGCTGCTCAAAATGGTGCGACGAAAGTAGGCGATCAATATTTACCGTGGACTCTTAATAAACTAGGGTGCAGGTCGTCCTGACAGACTATCCCGACACAGCCCTGATTAAGAACCTCGCCTATAATGCTCAACAAAACATACGCGAGGAGCACAGGGGTAAAGCGACAACACAGGTGACCTCTCAGTAAATCGACTCCAACCAGTGTCTACAACCATGTCCCACTCTTAGGGTTACATCTGGGGCAAGCCTGTCAACACTCTTATCGCCGCCCTGCCTGAAGATCGGGAGCCATGGAGAGGATTCGATCTGATCATCCTTTCTGATCTCATATTCAACCATTCTCAAGTCAGTATTTCCCCTTCTGGTCCCTACTTTCGTGCTCATGCCAGCTAGCATGATGCACTGCTTAGCTCCTGTGAGCTCTGCCTCACACCTATATCTGGTAAATGTAACAGTACCACGTCTCTTCCCAAACCCCTTCCGTGTGTCCTCGTATTCTATACCCACCACCGTCCACACCTCGCTCGCCGTGACCTCGATTTTTTCACCATGGCTCGCCACAGAGGCTGGAACTGCGAAGAAATTTACACAAGAAAGTTTCCAGTAGGCCAAACGTTTGAATGCCGTTCTACTCACACCAATCACTTGTAGCCCATGTTCCCGGATGATTCAGGAGATGTAGAAGTCCGCTCTACAGTCCACGGCTGGAGACTGACGCGAATTTGAGTCCTGGAATTTCCACCGGAAGAGTTACATGTACATCAGTTCGGCTTTTTATGACCCACGAACCAGGCTATAGGACTTGTTCATCCAATCTGATGCGGCTGTATATGCAGCTTCATGAAACTAGTAGGAAAAATGGTGAATCTCCCTCTCTTGGGCATCGAAAATCATGATACTCTATTCGAACCAACACAACACGGGCGGTCAAATGCAAGTACGTCCATAATAAAGGTCGAGGAAAATTCAGGACAAGTATCGAACTACGTTCCAGGACTAACGATGACAAAACCGACGTCCCTACTCCACTTTCCCATTTCCAGTCCCACTTGTTTATCCTTTCAAGTACCGCCAGGAGGAGCGGTGGAACCTGCCGCTTTCTGATCAGCGGGTGCGGAGAGACCGACGTTAACTACTCTTTGTTCGGGAGGTACTTGCGATGGTCCTTGGTGTTCGCCATATTTCTGCCCAAGAGGCGCTGATGGTGGCGCTTGCGAACCTGACTTTTGGTCGATAGGCGCTTGCAACGTATACCCATACCCACTGAACTTCGAGTCGACAGGGACTTGACTCGGAGGAGAAGTCATGACGGCAAGATTCTCTCCCGGAGCTGGAGGTGGGGCCACGGGCGGGGGAGGGACATATGAAGTGGGATACGGAGGCCTGACAGAACTCCCTGGATGGATAGGGGCATAATGGCCCATCCCAGCGTCTTCCAGCCCACATTTCAATGGTGGGCAAAGTAAATCATTTCAGCAAGGCGAGACAGCGAGGCACCGTGGACTTACAGGTCCAATTTTTGTGACCGTACCTCTCGTTCGCGTCGGCACGCCTCATGACAAGCCAAAAAGCGTGCTAGCAATGAATCAAGAGTCAATTTCTCCACTTCACTCGCCAAGAGTGCACGCAGGCTTACGATCAGTCCAGGCAAGTATCCCAGTCTGTTGACACGGGTCTGTCTGTTAGGAACTCCTTAGTCAAAGACCGGAGAAACATACAATGTTAGCAAGACGTTGAGACACAGGTCTCCACTGCATCCAGTGATGAACGCAGCAGTTGCGGGAGGAAAAATAAAAGCAAGCTGGTGGCCGGGAAAGATGTCAACATACATTGATGGACTTGAGCCGTAGCTTACGAATAAGAGTATAAAATCGTCAGCTTCGCCTGCCATGGAGGGGACTTTGTTTGATGGTTTGGGGAGGGGATAGGAGAAGGGAGAATGATGTCATTTCCAGACGCATCCATATTTGGAAGGTAGAGAAACGGGTAGCTGAGCAAAGGAAAGAAGACAAGCACGAAACGAATGACATGACCGGGGCCATGTGAGCTATCTACAAGCAACTAAACACTCCATTTCAGACCCACATATCCACACTAAATGGAAAAGAAGGGTTGTTCTGCATTTTGTGTCTGTTCTTGCTGAGCAAATGGATTGTGTCCACTCTTCTGCACAGCAACACGACCAGCCTGTGTTTGGCCGTACCGCAGAGCACCAACATTTCCAAAGGTATCCTGGCCATCGTCGCGATTTGCGAACAAGTTTGCGAGGTGGGCATGTTCTTCGTCAGCGCGTGTCACCCCACTTCCTGTGCCACTCGAGTATGAGGGACGCTCCAGTTTTGATTGGGAGGAAGAAGGGGTTGGCGCAGGTGAAAGCGTAGACCCATACGATGGGGCCGTCGAGTTTGCGTAGGTTCCTTGGAGGTTGAATGACGGGCCAGTTCCATTGGCCGGGGAAGACGAGGCGTGTGACACTGGCGATTGCGAAAAAGAAGGTGCGAATGGATTGTTGGAGCTGCAGGTGGAAGCATTAACGGCGTGTACAGCGGACCTTTGAGGGTGTTGACATACCCAAACCCAGTAGGCTGAGCAAACAATTGCTGGGCCTGTTGCTGCGCTTGTAGGGCCTGTTGCTGACGGAGCCATTCTTCTTGCTGTTGCTGCTGTAATGCCTGTGCATGCTGTTGAGCTTGTAGCTCCTGTTGCTGACGCATCCATTCTTGCTGCTGTCGCAAATATTCTGCCTGCTGTCGAATTAGCACATCCATCCAAAGAGTCAAACATATTGCAGGTGATGTACCTGCATCGCTTCCTGTTGTGCTTGTTGTTGGTAAGGATTGAAGGACGTGAACTGGGGTTGCATTGTATATTGAGGTTGGACGGTAAACTGGGGTTGGAGACCAGTTGCGTATGGTGTAGGATCGACAAATGGGAAAGGATTGTGCGTCCCATTCACGGGCGACGAGCTAAGATGGTCAACAAAAATTCAATATCAGAATTATCTCCCGAGGAAAAAAAAACATACAGCTGTGCTTGGTCATCGAACAATGCAGCAGCGTTTGAATCCTCGACAGCCTTGTTTCGTCTTGCCTCCTCTTCCTCACTGAGCCGGATGGCACGTTGAAGATCATTCTCCTCAGCCTGTCGAGCCTGCTCCTCAGCGTGGGTCTGCTTCGATGCCTCGATGGCCCGCTTGAGTTCATCGTCATCCCGTTCCACTGCTCGATGGTTCTTCGGAGGGTTTCTGCTTCCTTCATCCTCTTCATCCTCCTCCATGCCCGGGTGTCCTCTGATCATACGATCACGCATAGAGGCCCGGTTTCTCCGCTCTTCCCGAAGGCGACTAGGATCGCTAAGAAGGTTAGAGATATCTTTTGCCTTTTGCCGTACATTGGCCCCACAATCCTTTCCATCGTCGTCGATATACTGGAACTCCTTGAGTGTCTTGATAATGTACAGGTTGTCCTTAAAGTACAGCACGACGTTTTCCGACCCAGCGTGTAAGAGATAATCGAGAACAGTGAGTGACTGCAAACATCTCAGCACGACGACGAAATGCCAAGATCGTCGACAAGGAGCAAGTCAAATACTCGCCTTGAATACATGTCTCCAGTTCTTTCCCTTGTCATTCAGTCGCTTATCGAGCATCTCCATAATTTCAACAAAATCGTTCCTGTGCGAGAAAAAGGTTCAATAACACGGACATCTTGCTGCATGATACACGCTTTCCAGTGTCATGCGAAGAAAAGACACGCACTGGTTATAGCTCAACTGTGCAATCTCGTTCATCTGTGTACCTGAAGGCCCCCAGGGATCGTTCGACGTGGCATCCCGAACCTTTGCCTGCGTGTCCGAATAACCCATGGTGTAGTTCTTGGCGACCCGCAATGCGCCCTTTCCAAAGTGTTGCAGCGACATCGCTGTAGAATGGGATGTGAAATGCTGCCTTTAGAGGGTATTACAGATGGTACTCTTATGAGATGTGTTGGGAATGGAACTGAATACGGGATCTCGGGTCAGACGGCAACTGCGGCACGTGCAATCCAGCTGTTATAGCAAAATACGAATGTGGCAGAACAAACACGCCGATGGTGAAGCGGTTATCATGCTTGCCTTCCAAGCAAGCGGCAGGGGTTCGACTCCCCTTCGGCGTATTTTTTTTGTCTTTTCAACTGTTAGGTGCAAGCGCTGACAAGGACATTTCAGGCCACAAACTTTCACATATCCCCGATGCTCAAGTAGCTCCAGCCTTATAAAGATCCCCGAGTACTAAACTGTACCTTTATGTCTGACGGCGTACATTCGACGATACACATTTTTTGCCTATTGCGCTCCGTCGGGGTATGCTTCGAGTTGCTTCTGGGACCTTGCGTCGCGAAACGTCGAACTGGTCGTGCAAGGAGGTTTCCCCTGCTCCATGTACAATGTAGCTAGCAACTCTGTCCTTCGGGGCCGCCCAAATGACCCTTTGACTTGGAGTGAGCGTGTGCAGGGCACCTCTCACGTCAATGTGAAAACACCACCATGTGGTGGGAACACTCAGAGCAGAACGGGACAAGACTCGGTGATTTTGAGAGTGAAGTCTACAGGGGAAACGATCGCCTCTCTATATATACTGTAGCAAAGGTGTGACGTATGTGGTGCTATGGCAGACCATGATGACATCATCAGTGAGGAGTGAGTAGACGCGGTGCAGAGCGAAATGGGCGCGTTACACAAATGTCCTTGGCAGGCTGTACACTATTGTTGAACGTCGTGGCACCGCAGCAGCAGGGGTCTTGAAAGACCATTTCGTTACTGGCGGCTTCCAGGGATTTCGCTGTCTGTATTGGATAATTGCGAGATGGGGCCACCAGGACAATCATGAGGCACAAGGGAAAGAGCAGATCCACGGGCAGTTGCAGCTTGTTGAGCACTCAGTGTTCATAGATATATAGAAACCACGAAAGCAACCTTGGCTACCGGTCTTGCAATTTTCGCAGTGGAATCTGCAAATAATTGCACCATCATTCTCAGAGAATCATTGTTGGGTCGCCTCGAAGCAACCTGCATGGATGGTCCGAGAGGTATGACCGTCACGAGAGATTTAACAAAGACAGGTGTTCTTACGACGTGCATGCTTGGCAAATGAGTCAATGACGGACGATTGAGATGCTACAGGTCGAATATCGCCATTGGATAGAATAGTCCTTGGAACCATGCTACCAACATCGGATTGACACCAACTTTCCACACTGAAAGTTGGAGGGCATCTGCGACCGGACACGAGAAGTAAGACGTAACACCTGCTCGTTACACCTGCTCAGACACTCGGACGTTATTGGAATAGCAGGATGCCAGACGCACAAGGAGAGGATACAGACGGTATATATAGACTAGGTTACTCGCCATGTACATCATCTTTTAACTTCCAAACGTCGTACGTTTTGCGCGCTTCGTTTCCCTTCCTCTGCGTGTCCCGCCCACTGCGGCGGTTCCAGAAACCTCGTTCGCAATAAAGTATGTGCTAGAGTAGTTAATATCACACCTCTCTGAAGACAGGAGGAGTGTGACGGCGCTGTCTCTCCGTGTTGGAATGTTGGTGCACAGCAGAATGACCTGTATCATCGCCCGTCATCTATATAGCATTCCATTCCTCCTTCGCTGACCCCTATGTACAGGTTTATATAGGCCCCCTCTGCCGTAGATAGTCGTCGTTGTTTCCCACCATGTATTAGTCCGGTCGTCCGGAAGTTTTCGTACTCCAACATGGAATACTACCAATACTTTTGGGATGCCACGGGAGGGAATAATTCAAGATGGGCTGAGCTGCAGGGTCAAGCTAGCACATGTCTCATTGGAGTGCGCAAATAGGCTCAGATGAATACTGCCACTGGTTTATTACAGGATGTTATGTGAGGAAACGCCAACGCCAACGAGCTGCCAGTTCGAGGAGCAAGACACTGGTTCCCAGTATCAACGTTTCGACAGATGGCGAGATAGTGGCCCAGAACTCATCTCCAATGTAGGCTATGGCGCAGACAACAACCCCCTACTCCATAGAGTCGTTTCACTTCAGTATCTAATGTGACTCCAACGACAAAAGGTCGCTGATTCACGACCCT
Organism: Pulveroboletus cf. rosaemariae; assembly: GCA_038089275.1. Taxonomy (NCBI): domain Eukaryota; kingdom Fungi; phylum Basidiomycota; class Agaricomycetes; order Boletales; family Boletaceae; genus Pulveroboletus; species Pulveroboletus cf. rosaemariae. The sequence goes on along the minus strand of JBBPKN010000961.1, from coordinate 8,667 downwards.
ACGGGGGGGAGAACTGCCGACCACCTGAGCCGACTCGCAACAGGAGACGACTTCAGAGGTTTGTTGTTGTGCAGTAGGAGGGCCGAAAGGTCATTCGAATGACACCACGAAGCCGTTGCCTCTCTTCGTGCCCGATGCGTGTCTCGCCCTGGAACCATATCGACGAATGTGCTAGATACATTTACCTCCAACCAGCCCTCGTACCGTGAAGCTCTTTGCAATTTCTGGATGTCAACGTGTAAGCCCGCCGTGGCCAGTGGGGGGAACAGAACTAGGCCACGATCTACACGGATGAGACAAATGGGCGACGTAGTGCACACAAACTGAAGACGCACGACACGGGCGATCTAGTGGGCTTACACTGGAGAATTTGAATGTTCACATACTTACATTCTACGGTGGGCGTGGTAGTCGAGGGGATGTAATATACCAAAACAAACGTTAATTGAAGCCTGTCGTGGCTTATGCACCCAAAGCTTTGAGTGTGGCACCAAATGATAGTTCAATTGCCACGACAAGGCCGGCAGGGAGAGTTTCTGTACACCGCGATCGATGAGTGGTATTTAATCGTTGCCAGTGTTATTGCACGGGAGTGTAGCCAGGTATACTAATGTTGGTGCTATCCATCGTGTAGAGGGCAACGAGATTGCACCAGACAAAAGGAAGAAGGTCGGTCACCAAGGTATCGGTGGTATGGCTATGGGCAAGCTATTGATATATCGGGTGCAAAGAGCGACGTTTCATACAAGGAAGTGCAAGAGGGATTATAGTGAATGAATGGGAGAAACCATGGCAAAACAACCCGCGAATTAAGAGACCGCGACAAAAATACGGAAGCCCAAAAAGACTGCGGGTAAAAGCGAGAGGTAATCCCTGCATGAAGCAAGAAAATAGCTGGCATCATATAAACACGATAAATTACTGCTCTGGGAGACATGTCTGAAAGCACATCATCGCAAAGAAAACCTCGAGGATCAAGTATGTAATCAGTCTCAGAGGTCTGTCAAAAATATCCTGGACCAGGCCGGGTAGACATAGAAGGTAGAGGTGGTAAAGGGGGAGGCACTGCGCGGTTCCAATAACAGCTTTCGGTTGCCACAATTTCGTCTCCACTCTCGTCCAGTTCGCCATGTTCGATAAGATACATTGTTCGTCTTCCAGCGGTCTTGTTTTCGGAGGAATATACAGATGCATCATCATCTTCCTCGTCGATACAGCTCTTAGGAGCGGCATTGTCCACGTCAGCATCGTCATCTTCGTAAGTGATAACACTGCTGCTGTCTCGGTGCGTCGTTGGAGAGCATATACTCAATCTGATGTCAACCTGATCCGAAGAGCGCATGATAATATCCATTGCGGGTCTACCAAGCGTAGACGTGATGGGCTGACCAAAACTTAAATCAGAGGTGGTGGATGCGCTCGTTGTCGGCCGGGAATATTCTTCTAGTATGTTTGACAGCTCCTGAGTGGTCAGTCTACCACTGCGGTCCGAGGCTGAAGATGGATATGATCGCACGGAAGGCCCGGAAGATGATCCAGAGAGTGTGGCTGTGCTTGGTGAAGGACTCATGGATGTGGTTGTAGACAGAACCTGTGACAAGGGCATAGAGGATACGGACGAAAGATGCTCGTGGAACTTGGAAGGTGAACCAATCGGCGTACGGGGGCGCATACTCGGGACTGGACATGGAGAAGGAGGTAGGGGTTCATCAGGAGGGGAGTACCGCGAGGGTGGGCCTTGTTGGATCTTCCGTTGCAAGAAAGCAGGTGTGATCCCCGAGCCAGTCGAAAGTGCTGATCCAGATCGTACTCTCCCTGTGACTTCTCTGCTTGCGGGTTGATCACCCTCCGAACCATTCAGAAACCCGCCATTACGAATATACAATCCACTAGCAGGTCCCATCGCAGGGGAAAGAAGTGGTCTGAAGGGAGATGCGGCTCCACGTGGAGACAGGGGCCGTGTTGATCCCGGATTTGTTGGCACAACAGGGATCGGACGTGTTGAGGTACCTCTTCTTGGCGTAGTTGAATTTGCTAGAAAAGCAGGTAACATCCCATTGGATAAAGTCGATAGTGATGGTGGAGGTTGAGGAAGGGGGTGAGTAGGTGGAGGAGCTGGCGGAGGGATGTTAAGGTGCTGTCTCGAGGATGGAGTTGTGAGAGATTTTTGGGCCAATCCTGTTCCTGTTGCAAGCTGTGGCGGTGTGCCCGAGGTGACAGGAGAAGTAGTTGAGAGAGAAGTACCCGACACAGAAGGTGGAAGAGGGAATGTCGCAGCATCGGCAACAGGGGTCATTACAATGGGTGCTGACATTGATGCAGGTAGTGGCGAAGCAGATAAGTGATCCGAGCGTTGTGGAGGCCCAACTCTTGTATGAACAAGCGATGGACTCTTGCTCACTGGTCGCCTTGGAGGTGATGCGGGCCGGCTTGTCAAATTCAGTGTCAAGGGAGAAAAGCCAGACCGCGTCGGTGATGACGGTGCTGCACGACATCCCAGTGGCTTCGGGCTCGAGGGCCTTGTCCAAATAGGGATCGCAGGTACAGGGGGTATACTGTCCTCATCCTCGTCGTCACTTGCCCGCCCAGTCTTTTTCGACCGCCTTCGGAAGAAGGCCATTGCACGAGATTTAACTTTGCCAGGTGATTTTGACTGAGATTTATTAGAAGACGCAGAAAGGTAGCCACCATCAGAGGTATAGTCCCCATCTTTCTCGCTAATTTCGTCAATATCGAGAACTTGGAGGTTGGAGCTCTTGCTATTCTTTGGCTTCCCAGATCTATTCTTCTCCTTGCCCGTTTTCCCTTTTGAAAGATATTGACCTTCACTAGTGTAGCCAATATCGGTAAACGCTGGGCTAGGGCATTGGTGTGTAGTGACACAACGTAAACTATCATCCTGACTGTGCGAGCGCTCAGTGCCTCCAGGGAGTTTTCCCCACGAGTTACCCCTGGTTTCTGCCTGATAAGCGTCGCGAGGGGTTAGAGCGAAAGGGGAGAATAGCTGTAATTGATCCGAAGAAAAGTCACCAAAATGCACGTGCGGGGACTCGGTGATACTTTGCTTGTGTGCGTGTACCTGAATAGTTGTGACGGCCGCACTAGGAGCGTTGTTTGCCGGTGAATTAAGAGACGAGGATTCATCTGAGATGGAATTGGAACCCGACGTAAAACTGGGGGTTATTGCCTGAAGGGATTAATTTCACATCAGCGGGACCGCATGCAATGGGGCTAGGATGAAAAAAAAAAGATATACATACCTCCACACCATTTCGGGCTGGTTCTGGTTTGATATTGTGTTCACCTCGGGCGCCCGGCTCATAATAGGGATCCTCTGGCTCCTCTGAGAGAGGGTTATTGAATATCCAGTGTGCGACGGTCGAATTCTGGCCAAGGCCCAGTTCGAGGGCGGTCTCGAGGACAGATGCTCGAACAATATTGGAGTCGCGCAACGAGTCTACCAGCCTAACCCTCGTGGGGCGACGACGAACTTGTAGTGATTCAGATGCCATGATGGGAAGGGGTTTATTGAAGCGAAGGGAGTGGTGCGATTGCGTGCGGCACTCAGGGTAAAGGGAGAATGACTATTGTGAAAGGTAAGGAATCACGTCTTTGAGTGATCGAAATGAAATTGGTCGAAGATATGGGGGTTATGCAGAGAAAAGGGCCATTCGCCGTTCGACGGTGCGGAGGTGGACCCTGAAAAGACGAGGAGATAGTGCGGGAGGGAACCAGTCCCACTGAACGACGTGACAAAGAAACGATGAGGTCAGAAGACACGACTGAAAGAAGACGCAAACGAGACAACGAGGAAGGACGAAAAGACTCACAACAAAACGCGTTGGAGCAGCAAGGGTCGGACAAGCGACGTGCGAGAGTGAAGAGCGGAAAATGGCGTGGGCCTGCGTTCATTCCAATTGAGGATAGATAATATTATTTTTTACTGTAATTCAGCCGTCAATGCCGTTGCTCTCCTCCAGTAGGTCCCAGCCATTGGTCGGTTGCAGTCTACAATGCCGCTCAGGTACGATACTGATTCGGACAGCTCGAATCTTTGATATCGCGTGCACTGAACTGCTCTTTGTGTTGGCTTGACCGTCCGAGACAATTGCCTTGTGGCAGCTGTTTTGATGTATTTGACGTCTAGACATTTCCTGCCAAACGGTTACCACTCACTTTCGTTTCGGCAAGCTCGACCGGTAATCGTGTTGTCTGTCGGATTGTCGCTTTCAAAGGCGAGTGCAGTGCTATCCACAATGGCCCGCACAACGGCCGACCTTTCTTCTTCTTGATTCGTTCCTGACCTATTATCACGCACTCTACATGTTTCAGTTCGCCTGATTCTACTCATTGGCTAGAGTTTGTTTCACCGACCGTGTGAGAGCCCGAGGAAGTTCTCACGATACTATTACTACCAACTATATATGTATTAGCCCACTCTTTGCCACTTACATACCACCTGAGGTAAGTCTCTAAAACTTAGTGTCAGTATCTTGAACTGACCAGCATGTACTATGGTTTAATTGTCCCAACATTGGCCAGCAGGTCTTTCATGGAAGGTTGTGAGTGAATGATATGCATCAAGTATGTATTTCTGGTATTTTTCACTGTTGCCAAGCTATGTAGAGTACTATTTCTTTCTGTGTAGATGTAACTGGGGAAAGTTGTGATATGAATTGCCACAGTTGCCAGATTAGCAATTCCAAGAGAAATACCAACCAGCCTGCTGGTGTAACCAATGTTTGAGTACACATTAACAAATTTTTATAATTGGATTTGCAGTCCTTGAATATCATTGGTGGATGTTATTGGCCAATACTTATAGTGGCTCAAAAAACTATTTCAATATTTGCATGTTTTGTACTAAGTGCAATGGTTCTTAACAATATCTAATTATTATTCTAGACTATAAGTGTATGAAATGGAACACTCGCTCCTGGCTTTCTATTAGTACAAGAATCAGAGCATTTGATTATGTTTTGGTGAAATGGCAGTTATATTAAAATAACAATTCATTAAAACAGTTTTTAGTAAATTCCCTTATTTCTAGTATAAAATATCTTTCTGCTGCTTAAAGAGACAATATTATCTCTTTTGCTTTTTTGATCTTTTTTTTCAGAACAGGCAATAAATAATTAATACTTTATTGAGTGAAAAAAAGAAATCTAATTATGGTAATAGTTGAAAATCATAAAGTGTGGGTACTTTTTATACTCAGACATACAACTAATATGTATATCTGTATTTGTACCAACAAAAATGGCTGGTATTCTATGATTTGAGTAGGATTTTGATTATTAGTTCAAAAGCTCAAAAATTCTTTCCATGATATTGCTGTTTTAATTTGACTACATCTTCACAGGCTTTGATTCAAATCATGTGACTTAGAAAGTATTATTGTAGCCAAAATTATATATTATTTATAACTCCACCAAAGCTAAGCTTAATTTCCATGCCATATGGTAGTATATGTCATTTACTGCCATTTAGATTAATATAAAAAGAATTTTTAAAGTTATGGAAAGAAAAAAGTATTAACAAGAAAGCAGATATACCATGGGTCAAATGCAAAAAAAGCTAAAGCTAAGACAAGAGAAGGAAAAAAAGCAGGGATTGTAATACTATACATTTCAAGGCAGCTAGTTTTTTATTATTAAAAAATAAAAAAGAGATTAATGGCATAAAAGGAATGTGACTCTGGGCAGTGGCTAACTCATGCATATAGTGGTCAAGGTTGGTGAGGAACTTGCTAAACTCCAACTAATAGACAAGAAAATCAATGGAGAATAAGAGCTCTTAATGCATAAAGGCTAGAATATTATTACAATCTTGGATTTTAATAAGAGCAATAAGATAAAAACAAGTAAGGAACATAAAACTAATCTTTAAAAAGGAGCTAGGCAAGAAAAGATAAATTCAGAGAACTTAGAAAGCTCAGAAGACCAAGAAAGCAAGCCACAGGAGTTAAGAAAAGCTAATGGCATAAGTGCTTAAGTCTGAAAAGACTTGAGCCTGGCCCTGCCACTATATACAGTGACTTCAAAAAGCATTCCAATGTTTAACATAAATGCAGAGCATGAGGTATTCTACAAGCATTTGTGGGAATTTCATTTTGCTTTAATAAAATAAAATATAATACCTACAGTAACTCAAAAAATTGACCCAATATTCAGCACTTTTTCAATGTTTATAGAATAACTCCACAACAAGAACAAATAAAGCTAAAGTGTAAGTTGATGACTAATAGTAATTGATCAGGGCTACATGAAAATACCTGAATTATATAATTCCGATTCAAATTGATCAAGATATGAATAATTTAAAACAGGAACTCATTGTTATGCACTGGCACTACTTAGCTATAGGTTATTTTTCATTTTTACCCTAAGATAAGTCCTCTTCCCTATTTAGTACCGCTTTAGCCCCTTTCCTTTATCTTATCTTATCAGGTACCATACCATGTGTCAAATCTGGCCTTGCCTAGAAATTTTATTTTATTATAGCATAATCTTTCTCTGATGTTATGGCCTATGTTATAGTCTTGACTAGATAACAAGAGCAGTGAGAAGGAAGACAAGAGCAGAACACAGCACTAACCCCTAAAACTGGGCTAGGCAAGGAAAGAGAATGACTTAAGAGTCCTTGAGACTAAGAGAGCTAACCACTAATAGTTAAGAAAGGCTATTTTCACAGATGGTCAAGTCTAAAGAAGACTTGACTTATCTGAATGCCCTATTATAACCAATGTACATAAATCAATACAAAGTAGCTATAATAAGGTAGACTCCAAAGCTAATGGTAATCAAGAATAAAGTAAGAAAAATCAAACCTGAAAGTAGAGGGCTTCTAGAATAGCCCATGAGATGGTTGGCCAAGAAATAGGCTAAAGATTTTAAAAACCATAACAGCCTAGCCCTCTAATGTCATATCTTATCTTTGCCTTATTGCTACCTTGCTTTTTATTATTTACTTCTTATCTGTTATTGATTCCTATTTAGTTCCCCTTTGCTCTATTTTTTCATTTAGCATTACTTTTGTATACCAGCTACCTTATGTATACCTTATGGCCTGGTTCATGCACATTCTGTAGCAATATATAAAGGGCAGGGGCATAGACTGATTTCCCAGTCTAGAGTACTTGTTACTTGTTTTCTTGTTTTTCTGTGCTTTCTAGGCTGCCATTCCTTTGTTTCCTTTAGTATGGGCACTTTTCAAGGTTGTTCTCTCTTGTTTTGATCTGAATCCATAATACTCATTAGGTCAATATTATAACTACAATATACTTCAAGGGTACTTTAGATAACTCTAAAGGGGTTGATTAAATGGAGCTTGACTTTACCTTATGTGATATGCCCTTGTACTAGTCCTGGATGCCCCAATTTAAGAAGAGGTCAAAGAAGGAGTCAGAGAATTAGAGTAAGGTCATAAGACTTAGATTAGAGGAAAATAATGTTAAGTCATGGATTAGAAGGTAAGAGCATTGAGTTTTGATCAATATTTAAACTAAGGTATTATAGATGAAGTAGCTCAACTTATATACTATGGAGGAAGTGGATTATTTAAGGAGGAATGGAGGTAAAACAGAAGTTGTCTTAAAAGTGAAAGACAGGTAACACAAGAAATGAATAAAGATATTAAGGTAAGACTAAGATCTGTTAGTGTTATAAACAACAAGTTTGGATACACAAGAGTCATGTGCTCATTATGTGATTGTGAGACTTCTATGCCAGATTGAGCCAAACCCTAGGCTATGGTTAGTTCTATTAGAGTATTTCTTGACTAAAGAGTTAGCACAGAATTAGCAGCTGATCTCAGATAATGGTATCTTCTGATTTAATCTAGATGATATCTGATCTTGGATCTTGGATCTGGATCTAGATTGATGGATCTGATCTGTGGCAAAGATCCAGATGAGATCTCCTTGGCCTCAAGACTAAGGTACTATATTCATGTTTATTAACCCTGAAGTTATTCCTTTCATTCTATTGCTTCTCTTCCATTTAGTCCCTTGATATGCATGACCTTTTAGTCATACCCTCTACCTTTGCCCTATGCCCAGTTCCCATATTAGTATTTATCCCTGGTATGCTTGGTGATCTGTGCACTATCCTAGATAGTATAAATAGGCTGATCATATAGCTCTAAGCTCTCCAGCTTTAAGCACTTGTTTGTTTAGATATCTAGTTATCTCAATAAGCATTTAGTGTTCTCTCTTTGCTCCTCAGGCCTAGCTACCCTGAGTACTTTTCCATCTATCAGCCCAAGTCTCATTTAGAATTAGAGTTACCATTATTTTTTATTCTTACTTTGAAACTGACATCAACACCAGCACAACTCCAAGGCAGACTGGGTTAGGGTTAGGTGTAGAGCCTATGCAAGCTAGTCCATAATAGTTAGTAAGATCTGAAAAGTAAAGCTAAGGTACAGATTTGTTAAACTGCAATGTCCTTTAAGAGTATTCTGAATAACTTTAGAGAATTGGTTGAATGAAGCTTGGCTTTATCTTATGTAATATGCCCTTATACTTGTCTGGGAGCTCTGATTTGTGGAGGGGTCAGAGGTATGTCAGAGTAGCAGAGTAAGTTGTCAAGACTTGTTGAAGATATAAGGATAGTGAGTTCTATTACAATGGAAAGAGGGGATAATATATAGAGAAGAGAAAAAACA
>JBBPKN010000960.1:0-24307 GCA_038089275.1 Pulveroboletus cf. rosaemariae | reverse complement strand
AGAAGACAATGTCCAATCATGTCAGACTGAAACTGAAGGGTGACAGGATGAAACAGGGGAGAGCAAGGAACAGGAATGGAACAGGAATAGTAACAATGATGGTAACAGTAGCTGACTGGGAATGGTAATGGAGTTATAGCGGGAAGGTCCGGAAATGACAAAGGGAAACTAGGGTAGTACTTAACTGGAGCAAAGATAGACTGGAAGCAGGATGGGTGGAGTGGGAGTGGAAGTCCAGGGAAGCATTTAATGCTAAGGGGTGGGAGTGGTAAGCTGGATCAGAATGTGGTTGGAATTCAGGTCAGAGATCCGGGATATGACAGTATTCCCCTCTTAGGCCTGAACCCTTGAAGGCCATTGGCCTGGGGTACAGAGGGTATGGACATGTGATCTGCAATAGTGTGGAGATGGGCACATGACCATGTACTTTGATAATACCAGGGGTAGAACAGAGGGTTGTGGAGGCAATGAGCATGTGACCTTGTTTAGTTACAATGGGGTGGAAGAGCAGAGTTTCTTGGCTCGCTCATGAATAAAAATGGGGACTTCAATGGTAGCTCGTCCTTCCTTCATTACAACAATATGGCCTTATTTGAAGATCTCCTGGGCTGGGCTGATGAACACATTGCAGAGTGCACCGATGATGACGAGGCATTGGGCAATGCCAAATATGCCGAGTACAAGAGACGCGCAAAGGTGAGAAAGGAGGAGGAATGGAGGAGGGTGGAAGAGGTCCAGAAAGCAGTGGAGGAGGCTGCCCAAAGGCAGGCTGAGGAGGCTGAGAGGGTCCAGAGGATGGCAGAGACAGCTGCCCAAGAAAAGGTACATACCACAGTTGTTATTCCATGAGTAGCACCACTGATGATCACAGGCAGCACGAGTGCAGGCCCAAGCAGGGACCAGCAATGGCAAGGAAAAGCAGAGGGCAGAGGAGGCACTGGCATGCCAGAGGTGTGCAGATAGAGGAATGGAGTGTGAGGTGGGCGTGGGGAAGTCTATGTCATGCTTGGCCTGTCAAGAGGCCAAGGCAAGGTATGAATGCCCTGGGGAGGAAAAGCCAATGCAGAAGCAGTGTCAGAGGGATGTGGAGGAGGAGTGGCCCGAAAAGAGGGCTCGCTCAGAGGGAATGGAGGGCAGTGCTGAGCAGGTGGCAGAGGGCTGTTACCTGCTAGTGGCAACCATACAGGAGGTAGAGGAGCAGGTGGTGCGGGAGATAAGGAGGGAGAACCAGCTACTAGCGCAGCTGGTTGATATCCTTGATCCCATGTGAAAGGTGGGCGGAGAGGATGCAGAGAGTGGGCCGGAAGATGGTGAAGAGGAAGAGGTGGCAGGAGAGGTAGTGGAGCTCAGGATGGGGATCTGGGAGGGGGTGGAAATGGATGATGAGGAAGACATAATGGTACTAGAGTAGTGTAGTAGCTACTCCAGTTGTCTTCTAAAGTGAAGGCTTCGAGCCTTGAGTGAATAAGTTCAGAGAACATTCAGAGGAAGTCTGGAAGGTAAGGTTCCCGCAAATTGTAATAACTTGTTAAAAAGAAATCTTATGACCAGGTAAGTGACACCTTGGGCAGTCATGGGCGATAAGGAGGACAAATGGACAGCCAAGAATGGATGGAAGAGATAGCCAAATTTCCCAAAGGGGCAAGATTAAAACCTGATGTAAAAATGGTCACTTCTGCCATAAGGACAGGGAAACTGAAGAGAAACGAAGGGTAGAAGTGGAGAGTTTTGGGGCTTCAGAATAATGTCTGGAGGGAAAATCAGAAATTAGACTAGAGTCTAATAGTCAAATGATGACCAAAAAATATCTGAAGAGTTGGATCTAGGGTGAGGTTGAGGGAGGTTCATGTACTTCCAAAGGGAACTAAGTACAATGATTGAGGGCGAATGGATTCTGTACTCAATTAGAGTCAGGGTTAGCACAGAGTTGGCTTAAGGAAGATAAAGTCCCAAGGAAACAATTGGTGCTCATTTTCCCGCTTTATCATGGCTAGATTCCCAGATCTCTACTTCTGGTCAGATAACCAGCTCGCTCTCCATCCCAATGATGGAATGGCCCTCATAATGGCCAAGAATCAGGAAAGAAGGAGGTGCAGAGTCAAGGCATACAAGGCTGGTACCTCAATGGAAATAGGGGGAGTGAACTCTAGCCAAAGAGATAGGGGCAGGGTATGGGTCAGAATGGCAGAAAGAGTCCAGAACCTCACTACTCTTAACGAGGCAGCCCAAGGAGTTGGTACAACAGGGGATGGATTGGTTGCCAATGCAATCCATGAGATTGGTGGGCTGATTCATCAGGACTTAAGGGAGTAGAACAGGCTCCTTCATGACCTGGTCAAGATTCAGACAGAGGAGGGCCGCCAGAAAGGATATCTCAGGGCAGGGTCTGGTGTTCATGTAAGCGATTATGATGCTCAGTGGGGGGGGTGCAGAGATCAGGGGGCTGAAGAGGGTATGAGGGTTTTTGTGGCCGAACTCGGGGCTGGAATGGAGCCAGAGGATATCATGGTGGGGGCCAGAGAAGATCCAGAGGAGTGGATGTTCCACTGAGAGTAGCTCGCTGGCCTCACCTCCTAAACACAACAGATGTTTGTATACAGGTTGAATTGCACATTGTTTTTGTGCAGCAACTAGAGAAAGAAGATGGGCTACTTTGGAAAGAGCTGGAGATGACCAGAAATGATCAGGGCTGGGTATAGTCGACATAGGTAGAAGTCAGGTACTGCACTAGTGGTAAGGTGGTCAGAGGGGGCAATCAGCACAGAGCACATCTGGTCATTGCATAAAGGTAGACAGTTGACCAGGTGGCCTGGGTACTGTGGCGAAAGAGACTGGGGAGGGACCAGAGAACAGAGGAAAAGGAAAGTGTAAGGGGAACCGGATTGCTAGGTGCGAGCAGCGGTACCCAGCATGGTCACTAGATGGTATCCCCGCCCCAAGGTCAATATCCCATTATCAACTAGGAGACAGCCAGGAAAGGTGCCAGGGGCAGCACAAGGCAGAGCAGAAGAGGTCCGGAAGAATCTGGAGGGATGGGAGGGGGACCAGAAGGAAAGGTCCACTAAAGGATGGGTGCAAGAACAGGGAGATCCCAGGGAAAGCAGGAAGAGCAGAAAAATCCCCAAAGGAGAAGGAAACCCCAGGGAAATGAAAGAACAAGTTCCAGATGGCAGGGCAAAAGGAACGGAAACAGAAGGCAAAGAGGTACAGAGCCATCGAAACAAGGCCAGAAAAACAAGAACTTCCCAAGGCAAATAACAGGGGGTGCAGAAGGGTTCCAAAGAAAGGGGCAGCGTTTCCAGGAGATGCAGAAGCAGAAACATTGCCCAGGAAGGGAGACATAGAACAAAAGAAGTCCCAGAAGACACAAAACTGCAGAAGGTCTACTGGGAAAGAATACCCAGGGAAAACAGAAAGACAGGTCCTGAGATGATATTCAAGACAGAAGGAATTAACCGTGAGTGGGAAACAGAGTTGTCAGGAACCATGGCTGAAGAGCAAGGATTTCCCAGGCAAGAGATGGAGAGGTGCAGAACAATTCCACCAAACAGTTAGAAGAAATCCAAGCAGAGAACTGTAGCAAACCAAAACAACACTCAACCAATCGCAAGCAGGGAGGAATGGTAAGCACGGTGCAGTCACAATGGAAGTGTGAACCTTCCAAGGAGACAGAAGAGGACGGAGATGCCTGGAGGGGGCAAGAGGCTTTTGGTGTGCGAGACAAAACACAGGGCATGGCAGAGAGCAGGGAAGAGGGGTGGTGCTTCTGAAGCCTGGTTATTCAGCAAGGTGGGTGTACCTTGGCTGCGAGGATAAGGAGCAGGTGGCAAAGGTGCCAAGGGCAACAAAGAACAACAGTCTACTGCTACAAGTTCAGAGGGGGGTGGAGGTGGACAGAAGTCTTCTTAGGCAATGGCATCATAACTACCAGAGCATGACAATAAGAGCTGTGGTTCAAGATCAGAGTTAGCTGAGACCGGAGTGGTATGGAGCTACAGGGGTGCATGGAATGCTGGCATGTGGTATCCAGTGAACAGACAAGGTACTACTCAATACCTAGGGTCAACAGACCACAGTGGGCAAGTTAGTGGTGTTCTAGAATCAGTGAACACAAACCATCCAGCAGGGGGTAATGCTAGGCATCGACAGAGTGAAGCCAACAGTCTTGTAGTGTTCGTGAAGGTCTAATAGCTTGAGTAGAAGAGGTGAAATTGAAAAAGCAGAAGTGAGCAAAAAGGTTGGAGTGTTGGGACTTCCAAATCCAAAATAGGACAAGGTGCCCAATGGGGGTCATAATGATTGGAAATGCCCAGAAAATGGTGCCAGAGGTCAGAAAGACAATGGGTACAGGTTTAATAGACTTGTCATGCTTAGGAGATCGAGTCTTGAAAGGCTAGGACTGATGGACAGAAATGGGTTGCCTAGGAGTAGAGAACTGATGCTAGAGGTTGATGATTGCCTATTGGCAATCCTGGAGTGACTTGTCAAGACAGGGCTGGAGAAGTGGCTGGGGGATGCTTAGACTGCTGTGGCTAGATCTAGGCATAAGAAAGTGATTGAAATAGTCCAGAGTGATGGGGAGTGGTTTTCCATCAAGGATTACCAGGCAACAATAAAGTGTCGGAGAACTGGAGTCAGAAACTGGAGAAGAGCAGGAAAAATGGAGAGGGTAATGCCCATTGGTAGGGGACCATAACCTAAGCTGCATTCGAGGATCCATAAGGGCTGGTGACACTGTCTGATAGTAGGAAATCACAGCTGTTCTGGAGGGCCCAGAGTTGGAAATAGGGGAATGCCAGAGACAGGAGTTAAAAGATGAATCTAGGTACATATTCGTCAAGCAACAGGAGCCAGTGACTGACATCGTAAAAGTGTCAGAGTGGCTCAGAGTGACTCAGAACAGCAGGGGCTGTAAGGAGCTTGTGCCATGAGGACTAGGTTAGCTTAGGGGTCAAATACCCAGAAGAGCACAGGGTCATGGCAGTGTCATTGGTGTTTATATCCTGACAGCTGACACAAGGGATGGAATGAAGTTCCAGAGATTTTGGAAGGATCATTCATGAGTGCCAAGCATGCAGGTGGTTCAGAGTTGAGTATTGAGAGTCAGTGGAGGCCAATCCTTATGTGACAGCAAGAGAAGTGCAAGTGGGAGTACAAATATACTGTTAAAACCTATACCCAGACAAGTATACTTTTAACCAGTTCTTCTTGTAATTGAAAACCTTGATGCTGGAGGTAGATCAGAACTCCAGGTACTCCAGAGAATTCCAGGGAAATCTGGGAAGGGTTTCAATGGTTGAATGGAACTTAGCTTTACCTTATGGGGTATGCCCTTGCACTTCTCTATTGTCCTGATTTACATAGGTGTCAGGGTGGGTGACAAGGCCAGTCATGGGGGTGAGGCTTTATGACTCCTTTGAGGATATCGCATAGTCTCAGAGGTATTCCAGGGTAACCCGGAGGGTTGGAGTGAGCCCAAGGGCTCATGCAGTGTGAGGACAATGACAAGAGGGTTCTGGTGTTTTTGTCAATATTCATACTAAGGTACAAGATACAGAACTACAGTACTTATACCTCAGAAAGGCAGAACTATCTAGAAGTGTGACAAAATAAGACAGGTGCAAGCTCAGAAGCGAAGCAGATGTCTAGGTATCTAGGAAATGAATGGAGATGTTGAGAAGACAATGTCCAATCATGTCAGACTGAAACTGAAGGGTGACAGGATGAAACAGGGGAGAGCAAGGAACAGGAATGGAACAGGAATAGTAACAATGATGGTAACGGTAGCTGACCAGAAACAGTAATGGAGTTATAGTGGGAAGGTCCAAAGATGATGAAGAGGAACTAGGGTAGTACTTAACTGGAGCAGAGATAGACTGGAAGTGGGATGGGCAAAGTGGGAGCGGAAGTCCAGAGGAGTGTTTAATGCTGAGGGGTGGGAGTGGTAAGCCAGGTCAGAATGTGGTCAGAATTCGGGTTGGAGGTCTGGGATATGACACTGTCACATCCTGTGCCAATGGATCAACTCTGCTATGTCTCCAATGCAACTCCAGTTGCTTCTACACTTTAAGCTACATGTTTCCTAGTTCCCTTTTCCTCTGCCTTCTCCTATCTAATGATTGATTACAACTTTACCTATACTAACTCTGTACCATTCCAATACAACTCTGTTGTTCCTCCAACCTCACTTTCTGTTCCTGTTCCTTTGTGCCATGCTTCTCCCTGTCATTACTTAGTTTCAGTTTGACATTATTTGACATTGTCTCCTCTGACATCTCCATTTGTATCCAGGATACATTGGCACCTGCTTTGCTTATGAGATAACTCCTTTCATATCTCCATTCCCTTCTTAGATAATCTGTCTCCCTGAGGTATAAGTACTGGAGTCCGGTATCTTGTACTTTAGTTTGAATATCAACCATAATACAACATTATGATCCCCCCCCAGACCCCTTCTGCCTCATGACTTGACATTATACCCTACCCTAAAAGTCCCTCAACTTATTTCACAGCTTGATGTCATGCCTCTTGTTGGAAAAAAGCCCTATGGCTAATCCCAAACCTCTGATAGTTTCTGACTCCTCCATAAATCAGGGCACTCAGTACTAGCATAAGGGCACACCACATAAGGTGAAGCCAAGCCCTGTTCACTCCAGAGTTATCTGGAGTACCCCCAGAGTACATTGAAATGTTTATAACACACTCTTCCTCTGAATCTTATAAAAGGTAAAAAGGAATATGAAATAGAGCAGATATTAAAACATCATGGCCCTCCTAGCAACCACCAGTTCCTGATCTGATGAAAAGAATACTTGACAGAAGATAACTCTTGAGAACCTGAATGGAACTTGAAATGTTCCCAGTTTGCTCTAAATGAGTATAAACTTCTTCACCCATGTCATTTTCCCTCAATTCCCCCTTCATCTTGTACTACCACCAAGAAGTCCAACTGCCCTTGTAAACCATGACATTCACCATTGATTAAGGGTTCCATTCTTGCAACACCCCTCTTGACACCCCATCTGCCTTGTTGTCTTTTCTTCCTGCAGCACAAAAGGCCCTTGTTGAGCCCTTCTTAATTTCATTGTCTTCTTCCACTAGTAATAGCCCTACTGATACATGTTTCTCTTCTCCTTTATCCTTTCTTATACCAGATCTTCCTTCAGAGTATTTCATAGTCTTACATCCTGCTATTACCATTGGCCCTGCCATCATCACTCCCATTCCCATCCCTTCTCATGCCATTGATACTGCCTCTAGTGATATACTTAGCATTAACCTCCCACTGTTCACTCATGCCCTTTACTCTGGTGCTCCCACTTAGGAGTACTCTTACCATGTCATGACTTTTGTCATGAACTCTTATCTTGCTGTCCCCATTGGCTCCCACCTTAACATGTTTTCCCCTCTCTGGTTAATCTACCAGATCTATATGCAGCTCCTTTATCTCCCTCTTCTCACCACCACCCTTGCCCATATCTCCAATGCCAGGATTTCTCTTGCTCAGGCCCTTTTCATGTCCATCCACCACAAACTCCTCTCTAACATTGAGATACTCACCTATCAGCTAGAAATGGGTAAATTCCTGGTAAATCTTGACCAATATATGTGTGAGCTCACCACTGCTCAAGGCTATACTCCATCCACCCCCTCCACCTCTTTCTTCCCTTTCAATAATGACAAGATTGCTGCACTTGAATGTGCTGAGACCTGGTGGACTGGCCTTCATGGTAATGGCCACCTTCCTCCTTTTCATCCTCACTTTTATGAGGCCTGCTTTCACTGCCACTGTCTGGGACACATTCATGTCCAATGTCCCTTCTACCAATGTCTCTACTGTCTCCAATGGTGCCTGGGACATACTCTAGCTTACTGCCCAGCTTAATGCCATGTCATTGACCCCTTTGTCTTCTTCTCTGCATCCTTTTCTTCCTATGGCTCCTTCTGCAACTCTTCTTGCAGGTCCTCTTGCTCCTCCCAATGCTCCCATGGCTCTTGCCACTCTCAGGGGTCATACCACCACTCTTCCATGGCTCTTTCACCCCCTCTGCCTTCTTATTATAACAACAATGACTTTTGCAATAATGTTATTGACAAGGTTGGCTGGGCCAACACTACTGGCTCCCCAGGCCCCTTCTATGATGCCTTTTGAGGTTTTAGTGGGTTCTTTACCCCTAGCAGGGGGTTAATGTTATGATTTCCCCTTTTCTCTTTATTTCTCTTTCTTTCCTTATTCTTCTATCTTAGCTTCTGCTTTTTGCACATCTTGGATGCTTTCTTGTTCATATTCCATAATAGACTTCTGCTCTTTTCATACCTTAGCCCAGTCTAGGCTGCTCTCTTGTTATATCCTTTGCCCAGATATTCTATCTCAATCAGCTGACTTATAATTATTCCATTACTTTCCATCTATTTCCACATAAATAACTTACTCATCATCTGTCAGCTAGATTACTCATAGTATCTCTGTCCAAACCTTATCTCTTATACTATAAAGTAGTGTACTTTGTGTCTCCTCTCTCTACACTACTTTTACCTTGTAATTCCTTGCATATCCCTAGTCC
Organism: Pulveroboletus cf. rosaemariae; assembly: GCA_038089275.1. NCBI lineage: Eukaryota > Fungi > Basidiomycota > Agaricomycetes > Boletales > Boletaceae > Pulveroboletus > Pulveroboletus cf. rosaemariae. The sequence continues at coordinate 15,743 of JBBPKN010000960.1, read as the reverse complement.
TTGTACCTAGTACTTGGAATTCACTCTTGATCTGTCCAGGCAGTCTTCTGTTTAAAGCCCAGTTGCCCTAGCATCCAACTTGCAGCACACCTGTGTTTGTTACTGACTCCTCAAGGCACAATCCCATGTTTGTTGCCTATTCACTTGTTCTTAAGGCTTACCTTTGATAGAGCCTTTATCCATCCTTACCAGCAAGGTCTACTCTAGTCTCTACCTGGGCCTAGTGTAACAGAGGGTACTCCATTGAACTCCTGCTTCTCTTTTTGATTTTTCTATTGTACTCCACAGTTCCTATGATATTCACATGTCACATATCTGGTCATGTAACTACCTTGTAATAGCCAAATTTGACTGTCCAAAACTTTATACCCTCTGCTTACCTTCAACCTTTCTCTGAACTCTGAGTACTTGAGCACTAATAAGCCTGGGCATTGTGTTGATCTATCTACAACATTACCAGCTACTTATCTTCTAGTCTCCTCTTTATATTCTCCCACTCCTCCACTCTCAACTCTGCTACCTTTTCTGCAATCTCTTATAATTCCCTAATCTCAGGCCTGTCATATCCTGTGCCAATGGATCAACTCTACTATGTCTCCAGTGCAACTCCAGTTGCTTTCACACTTTAAGCTGTGTATTTCCTGATTTCCTTTACCTCTATCCCTTTCTACCTAATGTTGATTACAACTTTACCTATGTTAACTCCACACCATTCCAATACAACTCCATAGTTCCTCTGATCTCACTTCCTGTTCCTGTTTCTTTCTTTCTCACCTCATTCTATTATTACTTAGTTTTAGTTTGACATTACTTGACATTGTCTCCCCTGACATCTTCATTCATATCCAGGATGCATTGGCACCTGCTTTGCTTATGAAACAACTCCTTTTATATCTTCATTCTCTTCTTAGATAATCTGCCTCTCTGAGATATAAGTACTATAGCTCTGTATCTGTTACAATTGTGATATTGGATGGTGTACAGATGAGCAGTAACCCTAATCAAGGGCTTAGCAATGTCAGTATGGATGAGAATAAAGCAAAGAGTATATGAGTGAACACTGTACTAGATGATACTAGTGCTCAAAACTGGGGCTTGAGATATGCTAAGTATACAGTATTTATATAGTACAGAAAGGTGCATGGACCAAGACCCTGATGGGAATACTCCCACAGACCCTGAGGCACCATTAAAAAGAAAAGAAGCACTTGTGAGAATAGCCAATGGCTGAAAAGGAGCAAGGCTTCTAAAATGAAAGAAGACAGAAATAAAGAACAGGCTGAAAACATGAGGCTAACCCTATGCCCTGGGCCTAGATAAGATAAAAGATTAGATAACCATGTGTAAAGATAAGATAAAGTCATATGATTAAAATTTTAAAAAGTGAACTATAACACTATCCCCTTTTTAGGTCTCAGATTCCAGATGAGACACAGGTAAAGCTTCCACAGCAGTGTGATTTTCATAAGGTTTGAACAAGGAATGGAAAGAAGAGAGGTCAAGATTAAAAAGGCAATGAGATGCAGAGGGATTTAGCTTGTGAAATTCTTCAATAAGATCAGGAGAATTTGTTAAATCATCTTTAATTTGCCAAGTGCAATCAGTTTCTCCATATTGAGTTCAATGAACTAGATATTCAAGCTTTCCACCTTTAATGCAAGAATCAACAATGTGATTCACCTCATATTCTTCATGACCTTCTTCAATAATAATTATGGGATCTGGTGTGAGAATGTCTTGTCCTTAAAGAGATAGAAGATATGGTTTGATGTGTGAAATATTGACTGTAGGATGGATATGCATTGTAACCAGCAGTTTAAGGTGAACTGCATGTGGAATAACCTCTAGTATTTCAAAAGGTCCAATCCATTTCTTTAATAACTTTTTAAAAGGATAAGGAAGTGATAGATTTTTTGTGGATAGCAAAACTTGCTGGCCTTTATGGTATTTAGACATGCTGTGCTGGTTTTGCTTTTCCATTCTTTGTTTTGTCTGTTCTAAAGCTTCTTTTACTTCCTTGAATGATTTTGACATGTCTTATAGAAAATGGAAAGATGCAGATGCAGAAGATGGTGCTTTGAAATCCAGATGAGGATAATATGTTTTGGTAATTTTGAATGGAGATATTTGGGTCAAAGTTGAATAGGAATTATTGTGATGATATTCTGCCATTTTAATCCAATCTGCCCACTGTTCTTGTCATTTTGCAATATAATTACACAAATACTGCTCCAGTTCCCTATTGATCTGTTCCATTTGCCCATCCATTCTAGGATGATACACTATGGAGATCTTTTGTTTGATCTAAAGAATCTCATTTAGCTGTTTTGTGAATTCTGAAACAAATTGGGGTCTGTGATCTGAAACAATAGAAGATAGAAGATCATGTCTAGATCAAACATGATTCCTGAAATGTTCTGCAACATATAAAGAAGAAAGAGATGAAAGACATGGAATAAAAACCACTTTTTTTGAAAATCAATTAACTACCACCATGATAGCATCAAAACCCTTTGATGTTGGAAGTCTGGTAATTGTTAAAACCAGTTCCTTTCTAAATGAAACCCTAGACACTGAGGGAAGATTATAACTCCAGAGACTCTGGAGGGCTCTGAAGGGATCTAGAAAGGGTTTTGTTGATTAAATGGGACTTGGCTTCACCTTATGTGGTGTGCCCTTGCACTTTCTGGTGTTCCAATTTACATAGATGTTGAAAATGGGGAAGAGAACTATCTCAGTGCTCAATAAAAGAGACAGGCAGGATGAGGAGAGTCAAGCCTAGTCATGGAGTGGGACCTTATAACTCCTTCAAGGATATCACTTGGTCCCAGAGGTTCCCTGGAGTAACCTGGAGGGTCAGAGTGAGCCCAAGGGCTTGAGCAGAGTAAGGATGAAGACAAGGGGATGTTTATGTTGATATTCATACTGAGGTACAAGATATAAAACTACAGTACTTATACCTCAGAGAGGCAGAACTATCTAGGAGTGTAGTGAAGTGAGACAGGTGCAAACTCAAAAGCAAAGCAGATGTCTAAATATCTAAGGAATGAATGGAAATGTCAGGAAAAACAATGTCCAATCATGTCAGACTGAAACTAAAGGGTAACAGGATAAAACAAGGGGAAGCAAGAAACAGGAATGGAACAGGAATAGTGACAATGATGGTAACAGTAACTAAGAGTGGGAATGGTAATGGAGTTATACTGGAATGGTCTGGAGATGACAAAATTGAACTAAGGTAGTACTTAACTGGAACTGAAATAGAACTGAAAACAGAATAGGGTGGAGCAGGAGCAAAGGGCTGGAGAAGCATATATGCATAGCTGGGGTGGACTGGAATGGTGATGGAGGGCTGGAGTTGCCTGGAGGGGAGTCAGAGAGCTAGAGTAGCTTACTGGGTATAAGGACCAGTTATAAGCCAGGTCAGAATGGGGTCAGAATTGGGTTAGAGATATGGGATATAACAGTAATAAAATCAACTGAAATATCTTCCCAAGGAAATAAAGCAGTGAAAAAAGGATGAACTGGAATAATTTAATTGCTTCTGATCCCTTTGATATAGCACATGTTGTTATAATGCACTTTTTCATTTTTTTTACTTTTTTGGCATTTTCTTTTCACTACTGTAGCTCTTCACATTGTCACATTTCACCTCTTCACTTCTTCACATGTCACAAGTCTAGAGCATTCTAGACTCTGCTGTCATACCTCATTATTTCTTTATGTATTTCTAGGTCCCCACTCTTTTTTTGCTATTGGTTCACTTACTGTACATTATTTAGGGCCAGCACCATTTACATGGTCTGTGTGCATACTGTAACAATATAAAAAAGAAGATTGGCTCAAGTCTGGGTTTTTCCAGTCTTGCACACTTGAACCTTCAGTTCTACAAGTCCCTTAGCTCTTACTTTTTTCTCTATGCTCTTGCTTAGTTCTTGTGTCTCTAGCCCAAAGACACTACTCAGAATAAGGAACAGCATACACCAAGAATTAGATGTATTAGGTCAACACATCAGTTGTTGCATTTCAAATCTAAATCCAACAATGAATCTGCTCACACCCTCTGAAGGCTGGCTAGTTAGGGTTAGGAATCATTGTACTCTATCCAATACCATAACACCTATTGAACACACTTGGGGTTATTTGAAAAGATGTCTTTCAGATTATAAAAGGGCATCTACAGGAGTTCATCAATTATGGAATAGAGTGATGGTAGAGTGAGAAAGGATTTCTGTGAAGAAGTGTCAAAAATAGATAGAAAGCATGCCTAGAAGGATTCAAGCAGTTATCAAGGCCAAGGAAGGTCATACCAGATACTAAATTGTTATAATATATATTTTCATTTTCCATTTTTTCATCATTTCTGTCACTATGTTCACTCTTCACATTGTCACATCATATGACCCTTTCACACCTTCACCTTTTTACATTTTCACATTTCACAAGTCTAAATTGATCTAGTCTATGAGATCATATCTCATGTTTAACATGTGTATTTCTAGGTTCCTGCTTGTTTATTGTCATTGGATGGCTTACTGTACATTGGTTTAGAGCCAGTCCATCTCACATGGTCTATGCACATTACTGTAGCCTATATAAACAGGGCATGCAAGCTGGAACTCCCTAGTCTTGTGTACTTGAGCCTTTATTACTTTTTCAAGTTCAAGTCTCTTTTCTTATCCTTGCCTAGTTCTTAAGCCTCTAGTTCAAAGGCTTTGCTAGTTGTTTCAGCATACACCAAGGAGTCTACCAGTTATCAGCCAGCAATGCAAAGAATGCATTTGATAAATAGCATATTCTATTTAAAGTCAAAAAACTATTCCAATGAGTTGTCATTTTGATATGGTTGCCATGTTACCAAAACATAACCAAATGCTTTGATCATTGGACCAATAGAAAGCCAAGAGCAAGTACTGCATTTCATACACTCATAGCCTAGCATGATAATTAGTAGTTATTGACAGCCATTGCATTTAGTGCAAAACATGCAAACATTGGGACAGTGTTTTAAGCCACTGTACTATGAAATGAGTGGTTTATCTAAGGAGGAATGAAGGTAAGACAGGAGTGTCTCAAAAGTGAGTAACAGGTGACAGTATATTCTAGGAATAAATGGAGTTGTTGAACAAATCAAGATGTTCAGATAAAACTAACATATGTTAGAAGAGAGTGAGAATGGAAACTAAGTAAAAATTGGAAAGCAAAGCAGAGTAGTAACAGAGTGATAATGGAATGGATGGAGTTAAGTATATATGAATTGTAAGTAGTGCTAAGTAGAAACAGAAGGGAAGAGAAGGGAACACTAAGTAAAACATAGCTTGTGAGGGTACAAGTACCTGGACTTGTCTGGAAAGAATGGAGTTGATATGGGATATGACATCCTGTGCCAATACCACATTCCACAAAAATGAGGCCATGCATATGAGAGATGATAAACAACCAGTTGATCACCTGCATGGAGAGGTGCCAAAGTCAATGTGTACCAATCTAAGGACCATGTGATTGCTCTCTCACAATGCAATCCTTAGCCTAAGTGACCTACATCACCTGGTACCCTTGGTAGCATAGAGTTACCAGGAAAATGCCTATAAAGCAACTTCTTTCATTGTAGAAGGCAATTCATGTTGACTTTTGACAAGTGAGCATTTTGGACACTATGCACACAGCAATCCAGATCTTGATAAAATCCTCTCTTAGCAAACCACACTCACAACAGCATTGCTGAACATCCTATATCTGTTGGCCATGTCATATTCATTTGAACCCCTCCTGAGTTTTGGGTTAGGTCTTGCTATTGTCTATCCTTCCACACTCAAAATATACGAATAATATGAGAGTGTGTGCTGATATGAAGTATCTGGCTGAAATCTAGAAGCCACGACGCTTTCTGATACTTCTTGCACGATTCCTCTTTCGTGGACGATCTTTCAATAGCCAAACTCGTTCACACGGGACACGATCGGTGAAGACTATCTACCAGTGTCTTCAAGGCTCCGTCCAAGTCTTCACAAAGGCAGAGTGGACCAGAGACAACCACAAAAGTGCAGGTTGTAGAATTGGTGATACCCAGTGGGACAACGTACGGGTTCACAAAGTTGAGAATGTTGCGCAGAAATATCATCAGGGGTGACGTCGAAGATCGAAAGGACGATAATGATCGTAATTGAACCGCACGTCTGAGGCAGCGAAATTTTGAGCGCAAGCGTTGGCCAACACTGTAGCTGAAAATAGCGCCTGACCATTTATCAATCAGTCCCTACGAGGCGTCAGTGCAACCCAGCCACCAACACTAACCATGATATAATGATATATGAACGTTAAAAGCCATCGTTACTGCGCACCTGCTCGTTGCTGGACCCTCTACCCCGACCGATTCCTCCACATCCCAAGGTGAAGGGGAGACCCTTCGATGCCCCGAGGACCGCTGTGGAGCTGGGTGGGAGGGCACTCAGAGATACTAGGACATCTGATTGAGCCACCTTCGACAACCAAGTCCACCGGATTGAGTACACTACTGTAGCAGCAGCGCTTGGAAAGGCGCTCAAAGCACTCGGGGATATATTTGGGAGCCAAGAGAATGTCGAAGAATGCGACGCGGAGGCGACAGGAATAGCGGGAGTTCGATTTACACCCCTACGTGGCTTTGGCTGGTGCTTTTAACAAACGACGTTGATTGCAAGTCGGCGAAGTGATCACGTGATCGGTCTTGTCTGATCAATTCATGTCTTTGACCGACCAGCAAGAACTCCAGGCTATCCAGCCCGTGCAGGTCCTCTATTGTGAAGGTACTGCTTCTCCCTTGTTCTATGATTTCGGAGCTCAAAATCCATTCCCGACATAGTTTGCTCATTTCCACCAGAGTATTGTGAATTTGGGTCAAGTTTGACCAGGTGCAAGGAATGGCTACGCGCAGCTCATCCCCAGCTATTTGAGAAGTACTACTCGGAAGGCGAGTAATCCGTAATTCAACATATAATCATACAATCGATCCCTTGACGATCTACCAATCAGAGGCCCTCCAGACGAAGCTCGGCACGCTCAGCTTGGAGGCCCAGGCCAAGCTCGAGGAGGATGTCGCAAAGAAGGAAGCAAAAGCAGAGGCTAAGGCGGACGCTGCCCTTAAGAAGAAGATGGTTGGCGCTCTTCGAGTGTACCGTCAATCGGTCCGAATAGCTGATCCATGTATTGGCAGGCTTCTCAAGTCTTGATCAAACGCATCGAACGGAACAAGCGCAAATTTGTCACGGCTATTCATGGCCTTGAGGCGTTTGGTGAGTCGATCGCGTAGCCATTATTGTGACGACCTTGTTGATAGATGTTGGTAGACATTGAATTGAAGAAGGCGGCCAAGTTCCTGGCTCAGAAATTTGCAACAGGCGCGTCTGTTACAAAGAACGCGCAAGGGCAAGACGAAGTCGTCGTTCAGGGAGACGTGTCTGAGGAGGTTCTGGAGCTGATCGGGCATAACACAGGTATCTTTAAAGGAATCCCTGCCGCAAATGTTGAAGTAGTGGAGGATAAGAAGAAGAAGGCGGCCGAGTAATTACAGAGCTCCACCTGCTGTGATGTCATTCAAACCCATAGGGATATATAGCCGAGTCGATTCCTATTCATGCTTTCCTCGCTTTACCATGTTGCCAACTACAGTATTATTCCACCTACTTTGCGCATCCCCAGCTGGCTTAAATTGCACGCCTCTCCCCCGCAACATCCATGGAGGCCACACAGCTCAACGACAGCGCGACCCGCCGAACCCTGTCTCACACGGCGCAGAGAACTACTTCGTGGACGGCGACGACACACCCCCACCAGATAATCCCATGTACATAGTAGACAGGACTTCGGACAATGTGCAGAGTGCACACATGCCACCTATTGGGTCGTGGAGTCGAGCAGGTGCGGGGACGGAGGAGTACCGGACTGTCAGCAAGGGCGAACCATGTGATGTGCCGGGCGCATCAGACGTGAAGCTAAGGTAGGGCGGAATGAAGAGGTATATAAAGGAAAAGAATCCGGAGACTAGCAAAGCTAGGGAAAATCCAGACCTCACTGAGCGTTGGGGCCGAAAACCTGAAATACAGGGCCGACTGAACTGTGCACAGGGATTGTCTTTCCGCTGGACTCGACCGCCTAGCTCGATTTATAAAACTTCTCTTCTCTTCCAACATAATGTGGTAATATCGCACATGTTCATGTCTTACCTTGCGCATTGTATGGTCGCTTGTCGAGGACTGGCAACAATAGGGTACTTCAATGTGGCGCTCAAAGCACGGGCGGGGTGCGGCGGCCCGGATTCCGCGAACTTCTCACGCTTATGCAACTCGGTGATGATGTCAGCACGAATAGGGACAAAGGTCATTCTCGTCCTTCGTGATCGCAAGCAATGGAAACCAGGAAGCCGCCTATGACGCTATCCCAATGACCTGCAGGTAGGGACATTTTGCCGATATTTCTTTGATTCAACGTTCGTTGGAGCCTTCTTTCAGCTCGCACTGCACTAGTTGGTGCAGGGGAACGATGAAAGGCCATCACAAAGGCTGAAAGGGCCTGAGGGTGGACAGTACCACCCTCCACTCCCATCCTTTGTGACAGTCTTTCAATTGTTCTCCAAGCTGTCAAATTGCAGGATATAAAGTCGCGGTAGGCCTTGATCCTCGTATCCTCACTGTGGAGTGTTCGCGCTCTTCCTCGTGCTCGCAATGTCATCCTACCTTAATCCACTTCACGCTCCATTACCTTCGGAATTCCATTCCCAGTACACCGCCCTGTCTCTTGCGAATCCACCACTGGAACCACCTTTCCCATCATCGCTTCCTCCTTCCTACAAGCGTGTTCCGCAGGTTCCACCATCGAAATCCATTTCATCGCCCCGTCTGTCATCTCCTCATGTCCCCATCACGTTTGAGTTGATAGGAGCTCCCGCTCGCGGCCTCGGGGTACCCATGCGAGAATTGGTGGCACGATCCGGCGGTGCTTTGGAACGCATGATCGTGGATGCCAGTGAGCCTGTAGGATACCTCATGTCCGGTTCTCTCGGACTCCGCAGGGTTTCATTGACAATTATAGTAATATCCATGTTTGCACCCATTTCCGAGCTGTGTCTGATGTTATCGTCCAGTGGCCGGGCTATGACCACGTGGATTCATTTCATTCTCTCGATCTGTTCTCGTCCACGGGCCCGGTGACGCGTGCACAGCTTGCTGTTCAAATTGCCTTTGCCTTTGGTGCGTACGTTGCTGTGGGTCCTGTTCTTTCTCCGCTGTTCATTTTCGTTGACTTTGCTTTAGCATATGGCATTTCAGACACCATCTCCGAGTGCTGCAGGCTGGCATCTGAGCAGCTGTGGAAGAGGGATAACCTTTGAACGTTTGGTGCTCCTTGCACTCTGGAATCCTTGTGATGATCATTGGATGGCGGAAGTCTATATCGACACCCGCTGACTTGGTTTAGACTTTACTCTCTCTCGCTCGTTCCTGGGCCCTACAGTGTAGCGTTAATGTTTTCTTCACCGTCCTGTTCGTAATAGCTTACAGTGCAGCTCAAAGGGCTTAATTCAATGCTCTTGCATGCCCGGCTACGGGTAGTGGTGATTTTCCCGATGTCTTTACTTATACATACGGGGTCTCAAAGTCACCCTGTCAGGTAGCACCTTCCGATCATACGTCTGGTCAGAATTGCAGTGGAGACAGGCACGCAAGCTATGCGAGAGAAGTTCTCTTGGTATTCCTAGGAATCACTTAATTCTGTACGACGATCGGTTATTCGCCTCCAGTCGTGACACAGGAGGCAGCGCCACGTCCACAAACCTAAATCCTCTCATGCCCCATCGTCTTGCCGCGTTCATCCATTATCGCATTGACACGCCTCCGTCGCTGGGTTCTTCGGGAACGAAATTGTTGCCCTTGGCGTCTAATCGGGTCCCTTAAATACCCGTGTCGCCTTGGAGAAAGGTTCCCCCAGCACCATGTCAGAGCGCTCAGAGCTGTGGACAGGTGACACCTCCATTCCCATCCTGCGACGTGCTCCAGTGCTCTTGGATAGTCACGGGGAGCCCATACGCGCGATCAGGGAGGTGGTGGCTTTCTCTGGGAACGGTCGTCCCCGTCAGCTGGGCGCGGCCGCTCGGGGAGGCGACGCTCGTGATGCCAACGTTCATCGGTCTATATCGCATCGCATCTCTCGAGTGGCGACGTCGACGCTGGGGCGCAGTCTTTCCGAGTCACTCCGTCGGTCTCGCAGCGAGACTAGTAACTGTAGCGACGAAGTCCAGGTTTGGAAGGTGCCCGGCAACGGCGACCTCCCCGGACCGGCCTTGGCCACTCATCACCAGTGCGTGTCGTCGCAGAAGACGATCGTATTTGCTTCTTGCGCCACTACCAGCGACGGTGCACACGACCTGACCATGTCTTCGTTGGCAGAGGTCCCCGTGCCTGCATTGCTTCAACAGGGCGTACACATGACCAAGGTCTCGGCGAAATCGCAAAAGGGCTACTTGTTCAAGCTCGACGCTGACCAGGGTCGGATCATCTGGGAATCCAAGAGGCTGAAGATTAGTGCGTGTCATTTGGACGTGTGGCTTAGGTGCTGGCACTCACTTTGTTACTTGCTTAGTCCCTATTGAGAACATCAAGGAGCTCAGGTCGGGGCCCGACGCAAAATACTACCGTCAGCAATTTCAGCTCGCGCGCGAGTACGAAGATAGATGGATTACCATCATTTATATGCTGGACAGTCAGTACAAGACGCTCCATCTCATCGCTTCTTCGCTGGAGTCATTTCGTCTTTGGGATATTACGTTGAGAAAGCTGTATGCAACGAGACAAGAGCTCATGACAGGCCTTGGAAACGAGGAGATCAGACAGGCTGTCTGGGTGAGGCAGTGCTGGAAGTCGACCGGCGAACAGAACGATCAGAGGTTGTCGTTCGACCAGGTAGAAAAGTTGTGTAGGCGATTGAATATCAATTCGTCTCAGGAGGACCTCATGCGTCTGTTCAAGGTGAGTCGTACACGTGTCGTGTATCTTGATCACTTAATGATGACGGGCTGCAATGGTTGGTCCAGAGCGCAGACTCGCAAAATCTTCTGTACCTCGACTTTGCCGATTTTCAGACTTTCGTCAAGTTTCTCAAAGCTCGCCCCGAGGTCGATATTTTGTACAAGAAATTGTGTTTAACGGATGACGGAAAGTTTACGTTCAACGTGTTTGAGCAGTTCATGCGCGGTACTCAAAAAGTGAGTGTTCTGCGGCTTTACTTTCGTGGGGCTGACCTACTCCAAGTCAAGTTTCGCACAACACGACCTCGAGAGCCTTTTCATACGGTATGCTACAAAGACATCTGATGGCCGCGGTGTCTCGTCTACTCCAGACCTTCTCGGCGTCTCGATGTCCCTAGATGCGTTCACTGCCTTTCTTTTATCCTCCGATAATTCGGCTTTCATGGGTCAAAATGGGAAGGTCTATCAACCAATGACGCATCCCTTGTGCGATTACTTCATATCGTCCTCGCATAACACGTACCTGGTCGGCAATCAACTGGTTGGATACAGCACTATCGAAGGTTATATCCGGGCTCTCCTCCACAGTTGTCGGAGCGTCGAGCGTGTGTTAGAGTCCTGTTCACATCTGGCGTTTGCTGATATCAAAGTCTCAGTGGATATCTACGACGGAGAACATCAGCCAATGGTCTTCCATGGCAAGACATTGACTTCCAAGGTGTCCGTCCGTGAGGTCTGCGAGGCGATCATGAGGTACGCTTTTGTAATCTCTCCTTATCCGGTCATCATCTCGGCCGAGATCCATTGTTCGCTCCCTCAACAAGAGATGCTTGCCATTATCATGCGAGAAGTCTTTGGCGACGCACTGGTGAGCGCGCCGATTGAAGGGAAGCCGTTGCCCGGGCCGTTGCCAAGTCCCGAAGACCTGAGAGGTCGGGTATTGTTGAAGGTGAGTATATCCGCTAACTAGCGGTGTCATACGCTGTTAATGATCTGTGTTCATTCAAGGCAAAGAACCTCTATGTCTCCGAGAGTGAACCCATCCGTCCAAAGGATATCACGTTCGATACCGAATCCTCTTCGACTGAAACGTCTACATCGGACTCGGACACCGTATACGAGAACAGGGGGGAGTTTAGAAATCTTAAACTGCGAGAAGTGGAGGTGGTCAATGGTAAATCAATTACAGCCACTTCTCGTAGTCGTGATGCTTAGCTGAGCGTCACGCCGCTGAAAACGACAGAGTTGAAGCACGAGTTTCGCAAAGCACGCAACATCTTTGATCGTGTTCGCGGTCGGCATTTGTCTCCTGAGAGATCTGTCACTGCAGCGCTCGCTTCCTCAGCGATGACGACCTCGACTGCAGTCGTTGAGCAGCTCTCCAGATCGGAGTCGAAGCAGCCGGGGCGCAAAGCTAGGATGTCTCCCGCCCTTGCTGCACTTCTGGTTTATACTGTTGGGGTCAAGTGCCGCGGCATCAACAAGAAGGAACACTACGACCCTGAACACATGTTTTCGCTCTCTGAGCGGACGATGAATAAGATTCTCAAGCAGGGCGCGGGCGATCTCATTAAGCACAACAAGACACACATGGCTAGGATATATCCCAAAGGTACAAGGGTGAGCTCGACAAACTATCTACCTCATCGATATTGGGCAGCCGGTGCGCAGTTGGTCGCCATTAACTGGCAAACGTTTGGTACGTCATCATCTGGGGCGGGTGTGGAATTGACGAGAATATGATCTCGGGCAGATCTGGGGTACATGATCAATCATGCAATGTTCCAAAGGAATGGAAGGGCCGGTTACGTCCTCAAACCAGAGGCTCTCCGCAAGACGGAAGATCCGCGTAGGGTCGATATGCTCCATCATCACACACAGCATTACCTGGAAGTGACTGTGAGAGTCTTCGTTTTGCGCAGTATTTTTTCCAGGCTATCTGATGTGTGAATGTGGGGTGGTGTTACATGCGGTTTCTTCTTGACGCCGGCAGGTGATTTCAGCTCAGCAGTTACCCCGCCCAAAGGACGCAATGGGGCACGAGATCATGGACAAACACGTGGACCCTTACGTTGAGGTGTCCGTTCACTTTCCAGACTGGAGTCATCCGAACGGTTCCTCTACGTCCCTCTCCTCTACCTCATCGAGCATATCCTCGACCAGCTCACCTAGTAGCCATGTGCATGCGCACCGATCGATGACGACGATGCGCACGAGTTCGGTGAAGAATAATGGGTTCAATCCGGTGTGGCAGGAGACGCTGAGGCTGCCTTTCGAGTGCGTGGGTGACATGCGTGATCTTGTCTTTGTGCGGTTTACGGTCCAGCGGGATGGAGAGTCGGACGGGGAGCCGATTGCGGTGTATTGTATCAGTTTGGGAAGTCTTGCGATGGGTGAGTTTTTTCGCCTTGTCCATGGTTTGACCGGACGATCCTGACATACGTGGATGACATATAGGGTACCGGCATTTACCTCTTCACGATTCACAAGTATCGCAGTATTTGTTCTCGACGCTGTTCGTCAGATGCTCAGTTCACGACGCCTGATTATGGCGAGGACAAACTCGGAGAGGCTGAATGGCTGATAACACGTCCATGCAGTTGTGCTCCAAGACATACCTGTTTCATTTTGCGTCGCCGATTTTCTTACCGCTTTCATTCGGATCATGTACTCATTGCCATTTGTATTGTACGTACCCCATTTCCCATTTCGGACCGCGGCGCGGTCGAAAGAAATAGTACGGTGATTTTCCACCACTTGTGTCGGCAACATATCTGTTGAAATATGGACAACCATGTGCATATGTCTGCACTGTCAGTAATCCATCATGCATCATCATGGTGGTGCGAAGTTTGCGTGCCCACTCCCACGCCACTGTGAAGTGGTAGCGTGCGGGGACATGAAACCGCAGATAATGGAGAACATTTGTCACTTTGAGGCTTAGTGATTGCGAAAGAATCGTACTTAAATATCACAAGCAATAGTAATTATAGAGCAGATTTTAGAATCAGGTCTCTGTTCATCATATACAGTACTCTCTAGCAAGAGATGTATATCTTACAGAGCGAAGTTCAAAATTCTGCTCTAAATATCATCGAGAGGGAACTAAAATAAACCAAAGTGTTGCGGAGATCAAAGGAATCCAACCATAGGATCTCTCTAAGAAGTCCGAACGAGAAAGTGACCTCTATGGAGCGCCACAAGAAAAACGCGCACATCTGTCAGGCATGTAGACTGTAGTGCTAGTGACAGTGCCTTGTTGTCCCCACAGCCTATCCTATAATATTCATTCATTCATCATTCATGGTATTCTAGATAAATCTCATTAATTCTATTTTGGTCCACAACTTCTCCTTTGAGAGGTGAAAGAAGCGAGTGTCTGCAAGTCAAAAGGATGGCTTAATTGCAACTTTGACAGCGGCTGAATGTAATCTCGCATCTATGCCACCAACCAATGACTTGAATGAAGGTATGCTAGGATCATTCAGACAGCATGCATGTGAAAAATCATTAAGCACCATTGCCCACTTCTCAGATCAAGCTGCATTTTCATGAAATGTAACTCAAGATTTTATAGATAATTTTTACCAACAAAGATCATGCTCACATCTGATGTGAGGCATGTTGGATTGACTCCAGCAATATTGAGCAGCACCATCACGAAGATCTCATTAAGCACAAACAGGATATTGCCATTATGGCTCAGAAGAAAGCTGACAACAGACTAGCAGGTATAGTGGCAAAAGACAGCTATTTTGAATCAATAAAGCATGTACTGGACACAGAATCCCTCAAATTCATGTGCAGTCATGAACTCAATGACCAGATTGAGCTATACTGCTGCCTTGGGGAGAAGAAGAAGATTCCTCTCAAATCTCACATCAAAAACAAAGCAGATTGTCTCTTACTTGTTCTGTGCCTTTTGAAGAATCACATAGCTTGTACACAACATAAAAACCTCCTGTAAAATGGTTATCTCAACACTGTTTAATGTGAAAACCATGGTACATATAATCACTTATTAGCATAAACTGCATATATTTTAAGATCTACTGATTCTACTAATATATATATGTTATATGATACATTACTCATATGGTGGACACTGTTGCACCTAGTATAAATTGCAATCAGATGGCATTATTGAGCAGAAATATGTTGGTTTCACAAATTTTGTTGAAACAGGGGTTTTGTGCTTATATAAGCGTCATGCTTTGTTGGTGGGCATTGCCCACCACCAATTATCATTCAACCATTCCATTTGAAATCATTCATTATCTCTGCCTGTCTTATTTTATTGCTCTCTTGTAACTATTGAGCTTATATCATAAATCCTGATATTCACTTGCTATCCTTCTTGTAACCATTTTATTTAGTTCATATGGCATACAGTGAGCTTGGAAATTCTTTCCATGTTAACATAAATGGCAGTGAATAAAGTATACTGCCATATAGCATGGAAATTATATTTAGCTTTGGTAGAATTACAAATAGTACATACTCTTGGCTACATGAATACTCTCTATGTCACATAATTTGAATCAAAGCTGTGGAGATATAGTTAAATTGAAACAGCAACTTCATATAGTGACTCAAAAAATTGACTCAATATTCAGCATGTTTTCAATGTTTATAGAATAACTCCTCAACAAGAACAAATAAAGCTAAAGTGTAAGTTGATGACTAATAGTAGGTGATCAGGGCTACATGCCAATATTAAAATTATACAATTCCAATCGAAATTGAT
>JBBPKN010000959.1:0-24325 GCA_038089275.1 Pulveroboletus cf. rosaemariae | reverse complement strand
CAAATGGAAATGTCAGGAAAGACAATGCCCAGTCATGTCAGACTGAAACTGAAGGGTGACAGGATGAAACAGGGGGAAGCAAGGAACAGGAACAGAACAGGAATAGTAACAATAATGGTAACAGTAACTGAAACTGGGAATGGTAATGGAATAGTCCAGAGATAACAAAGGGGAACTAGGATAGTACTTTAACTGGAGCAGAGATAGACTAGAAGTGGAATGAGGTGGAGTAGGAGCAGAAGCCCTGGGGAGCATATAACACTGAGGGGCAGAAAGCATACATGCATAGCTGAAGGAGACTGGAATGGTAACAGAGGGCCAGAGTTGCCTGAAGGGGAGTCAGAGGGCTAGAGTGGCTTACTAGGTACAAAGACCAATTGTAAGCCAGGTTGGGATGGGGTTGGAGTTGGATCAGAGGTCCAGGATATGACACTGGCACTCTGAACATATCCAGGCTCACTGCCCTGCTCAACACCATGTCATTGACCCCCTTGTCTCCTCTACCTTCTCTTCCTTCCACAGCTCCTCTCACAGCTCCTCTCATGGCTCATCCTGCTCCTCCCAACACTCCTGTGGCTCTCACTGCTTACAGGGGTCATATTACCACCCTCCCATGGCTCTGTCACCCCCTCCACCTTCATATTACACCAATAATGACTTCCATGACAATGTCATCAATACCATTGGCTGGGCCAACATCACCAGCTCCCCTGGGCCTTTCTATGATGCCTTTTGAGATGTCATGAGTCTTTCACCTCTAGCAGGGGGGTAATATTACATTTTCCTTTTCTCTTTATCTCTTTTTCTTTTCTTTTATCCTAGCTTCCACTCTTCTCACACCTTGGGTGCTTTCTTGTTCACTTTTACTCTTAAATTCCACCCTTCCCACATTCTGGCCTTGCCCAGACCACTCTCTTGTTAGACTCTTTGCCTGGGTCTTCTATCTTTTAATCAGCTGACTTATAATCATTCCATCTCTTTCTATCCATTTCCATATGGATACTTTACTCATCATTTACCAGCCTGATTACTTAGTCAATCTCCACTCAAACCTTACTAACTGTACTATAAAGTAACATATTTCCTGTCTTCTCTTTTCTTATGCTACTTCTACCTTGCAATCACCTTACAGTCCTTGCATCTCCACTTGTCCTTGTATCTACATACTCAGAATCCACTATTTGTGTCCTGGCACTTATCCAGAGAGTCATCAGCATCTGACTTTGACACACCCCTGGGAATGTAGCTGGTACTACTAGAGCACAACACTTCATTTGTTGCCTTCTACTCATCTTGAAGCTTATCTTCAGTTCACTTCTCCCACTCTTCCTACAGCAAGGTCTATGCCTGTCCCTACCCAGGCCTAGCATAACACTTCACTTCTGAGTTTGCACCTGTCTCACTTCACTACACTTCTAGATAGTTTTGTATCTTATACCTTAGTACAAATATTGACAGAAACATCCTCTTGTCATTGTTTTCACTCTGATCAAGCCCTTGGGCTTACTCTGACCCTCCAGATTACTCTGGAGTTTTCAGCATTAAAGTTATTATGGCTTAATATTGACTTGAGATAAGTAACAACTTTACTGTTGTTACTACCCCTATCTGACCTGAGTCCCCTGACTCACTTCAACCCTTCAGCTCTGCTGGAGATTATGACTAGCCTATTGGCTACCTTCTATAAGTTTTGATGACTCTGCTTCTTAAAACTGAACTTGACATTTTTTGTCTTGTCTATCTCTCTTGTTGAGCCCTAAGCAAGCTCTTCTCTGCTATCTCCAGCCTGCTACAAATTAGGACATCAAGGCTATGCAAGGGCACTAAAGCCAAGTCCTGTTTGATAAAAAACCTGCTACTTGACTACTTGATTATTTTTGAAAATCTCCAGAAATCTCCGGAGACCTCTGAATCTCACATCTTCTTCCAGTAAACTCCAACCTAGTAGTAGTAGTAGTAGTAGTAGTATTTGGATTTTGATAATCTGTTAACTTAGTACGAATATTAACATAAACACCCTGTTATCTTTGTTCTCACTCTGCTCTAGCCCTTGAACTCACTCTGACCCTTCAGATTACTCCAGAGAACCTCCAGGATCAAGCAATATCCTTGAAGGAGTCATAAGGTCCCACCCCCATGACTAGGCTTGACTCTCCTCATCCTTCCTGTCCCTCCTGTTGAGCACCAAGACAGTCCTTTTCTCCACTTCTAACATCTATGTAAATCAAGACATTAGAAAGTGCAAGAGCATACCACATAAGGTAAAGCTGAGTCCTGTTCAATCAATAAAACCCTTCCTAGATTCCTCCAGAGCCCTCCAGAGTTATGACCTTCCTTAAGTGTCAAGGGTTTCATTCAGAAAAGAACTGGTTTTAACAGAGTTCAACACTATAACAGGATTGCTTTTTGAAGTCACTGTACATGAATAAAAACCCAACTAAACTTGCTTCAAAGAAGTGGGGCTGGAGTTACTACCATATAAGTACAGGAACATAGCAGAAACAAACAAATCAAGATAAAAGGTTGGAGATGTATTGAAAAAGAATTAGAGAAAATAGAATTGAACTAGGTTAGTTCTGGAATATGACACATTAACTGTTTTCTGCTCTTGTACAGTCAAGTGTAGTGCTCTGTAATGTACTGCTGTAAAACTGCAGAATACTTGTAGTTACTATATATTAGGTGGATAAGTTAGTACTAACCTGCAGTATACTTGTAATCACTCAGTATCCTAAGGTAACTAATGGTCCGATGTAGCCATTAGCTTATGTAAGCGGTAGTGCGTAGGTAATCAACTAACTCTAACACACTAAACTAAACCCATAGATATTTGGTAGCATGACAACAGCCATACATTGGTAAACAGTAACCTAACTGTCTCCTGATGTGGTCTATGATGTTCTAGACATGGTAAGTAAATATGTCATAATGATATTATCCTGCATCGCCATTATTCCGCCTTCCGAACAGTGCAATGCGGTCTTCTGACAGTGCCATCTGGCTAAGAAGTGTCCAGATCATGTCATCAGACCACTGGACATTCGAAATCTGCACTGTCGCAGTAGCCTTGGACGCTATCAGATGCAGTGTCGCAAGTACACAACGAAATGGCTGAGATCATAGGGAATATATGAGTAATGCAAAGAGAGCCAGAGCTGACTAACTAAACCTAGTATTATTATCTAACTGCCCAGTATATTTTTGACTAAGCAGGCAGTACGACACGACCAACTTTGAGCCTAGCCAATAAACAAAAGAACATCCGTCGACTTGGTTATTTCCCACCATCCCTTCACCTCTCCTTGACTTAGAAACCAAGAGGCGATCGTGTGAGCATTGATCGTCAGGTTAGGCCACTGTCAAGGGCCGATCCTTTTTTCTCTTGTTATTTATTATGATAGTGCTGGGGGGATATCGCAACTTGATATAGCTCTATACTCTAATGTGGGCGTGAAGGAACTCTAGAGTGGAACATGCAGTACCGTGAGCGACAGAAAAACGAAGATGAAAATATAATCTCTGGGTATCACAAAACGCGTTTCCTTCCTGCACACTCGACGCTCTCCAGGCGCGAGCATAAAAATCAAAACACGTCCATGTATTCCTTGCATCGCTCCCACAACCGCCACCACCGTCCTCCGTCCCACTCCCGGACCCGCACCCACCCATCGTGCGGCGCGATCTTCTCGATCCAGATCAGGATGGAACATATCGCAAAATCGGCGTATGTCAGCTCGTGACCCATGGCGACAACGCCGTCCCCGTCACCCGCGTTCTTCTCGAGCACGCCAGCCAGGAACGTGAATTGCGCGCGCACCGCCGCCCACTGTTCTTCTCCCCCCCGCGCGTGCCGCTGCGCCGCAACAGCGGTCTCAACACCGGCACCGTATCCGTCGTCGTCATCATCCCCGCGACGATCGACGACGGCTCCGACGCGGAAGTGACTCTGCACGTGCGAGGGTAAACGCTGATAACTAAGTGGGACCATGACTTGTAGGAGCGGCTGCACGAAGATGTCGGTAACATAATGCACGAAGAGCGTTTGGAGCGCGCGCGTGCCCTCGGGGACGACAGGGCGCGCGGGGTACGTGCGTTCGAGGTACTCTGCGATCGTGTTCGTGTGTGTGAGTACGACGGGGTGACGGTGGTAGTGCGGGACTCGAGAGAGCGAGCCCGATGGGTCGTCGAGATATGAATATCCGCCGCTGCCGCCGCCGCCGGAGACGGGAAGCGGATCGAGGATCGCAGGGAGGGTGTATACGGGTCGTCCGTCGGGACGGATGGATGTCGGTGGTGCGTTGATCGCGCGCATGGTTTGTTCGATCTCTGGGAACTCGACCCAGTAAGTACGGTATGGAAGGCGTTTGTAATTGAGGATGAGCCTGAAAAAGAAACGATGAATGAACAAATTTGTAATCGGGGGAGAAACAGCAGGCGTGCGCACCTTATCCGCCAGATGCTGGGTGCCCAGGGCTGTGGAATATTCGAGGGTACGTCATACAGAATGATCATTGGTTGAGACATGGCGTGCGTGACGTAGACTCGAGCGTTGCCCTCCTAGAACATTGGTTACTTGATGAGGTAGCACAAAAGTCTGTAACAGGCTGGTGTAAAACTGGAATGAGCGACTTGGAAGATACTGTAAAGGTCACCTATCCGATGAGATATGAGGGAATCACCGGTCCCGCTGCTCTCGACCCTGCAGGAGTCACATTCAGTGTTGTCTGGAAAGAGTCGACCTTATTAACCGGGAACAGTCGAGTGCGGGGAAGAGGCATATATAGCAGCCTCTTGCAGAGAGTCATATGTAAGTAATTAGCTGTCCATGACGACAACGTGTGGCAATACTCCAGGATGAATGGCAACGAACATAAAATCCCGTCGCCGAATACTCACTAAGATCGTTGGGATGACGAGAACTTGGCCAGGTGGGCACGCGGAGTCCACCGAACCCGACATATGATGGCGAGGTGGTCAGCATCGTCCGTTGCTGTTCGGCCACTTTACGGGGTGATCTTGCAGGCCGAGTCGGCTAATATCTGCCAACCCCACGATACATGCCTAAAACGGAAATAGCTGTCGGAAGATGGTCTGCGGCGTTACACACCGCACTGTGCTGTGCTGAATAGCAGCACAGCAGGACTGCGCCTCGAGGAGTATCGCCAAAGTATAGGTTCCGGTACAGATCCCGAAATGAATATGGCGATTATCGACTTCCGAATTGTAAGCGAGTCGTCATCATCTGTTGTCAGGACCGAGTTTGCCCTTCGAAGGGGTTCCCTGCAAGGCTGCCAGGCTGGCCTGATTTGGGGACTGGTTGAGGAAGGTTCATACCAGATCCATATCTACCGGGGTTCTATCAAGCGTGGGTCCTCTCTCATTCACGACGGGTTCTCGTAGGGTGAGGCGAGACAAATCCAGGTGTGTCACGGCAGAGTATGGACGGGCTGGCTCTGATTCTTGAAGGTGGGCGACTGCAACGTTGCGAGAAAGCCTTGCTTGACACGGACAAGCCAGATTTCACACGGGGCCGGCAGCGGTGTTCAATAGTACCCGCTGTGGAACGTTGAACTTCAGGTCACGAATACGAACCGAGCAGACCGAGAAGGGACAATCAGCGATCTAACTGCGGGGGTCACCAAAATGACAAGCGCGGAGAGGTAGAGCAATTCAGGAGGCATACACGAGGCTCATGTTTGCCCATAATAAGAGTCTGAATTGATGATCTTCTGTCTGGGGGACCTATCAAGTGTTCAGCCAGCGAACGACAAGCGACCCTTTTCGCCAACACCCCCGCGGTTATGTCAGTCGTGGGGTTTCATTGCGTGACGTGCCGGGAGTGAAAGTGACTCCAACCGGCCAAAACACTCAAGGGTACTCTGGTCGAGGCGAGTGTCCCAGCTCGAAAGCAAGTTGACTACGTCTTGCACGCGAGTGGTGCCATCCTTGGGTAGTCGATCGTCGAATTGCATGGTGACTTCACACGCAAAAATGGCGCCAGACGAGTTCTGGGGTCACCGAGCAGAGACAATAATCAGATAGGCCAGCTCAGGGATTGCGGTGGTGCTTATGTCATACTCTGCAGGCTTTCTCAGGTGTACCGGCACAGCAGCGCGTCCGCATGCTCACCTGAGCTCACCTCCTTTTCTTCTCTCTCTCTGCCAATAGATTGTCGTGCTGTAATGTCGTCTCTGCTTTAATCAGCTACGACCCTCATCCTTCCCCATCCTCTTCGTCTTTGCCATGTCCAATGACATCCAGAAGGCCGACCAAATCGCTCACAGGTTCTACACAAAGCTCTGTCTCGTCGTTAGCAATGCCAGAACGACCGCTGAGCCAAAGTCCCAGGGAAAGGTCGATAAATGGGTGCGTTTGCCATATCTCTCCGACCTCCGTTTGTTCACAATCTCTCCCCTTATATGCCCCCCAGTTCAATTTGGAGACACCCGACTTTGACAGCTTCAAGGACCACCTCAGAATCTACCGTGCGGTCTCCTACTCTCCCTCTCCGCCACCATTTGAGTTACAGGTCTTGCTATCCATTCCCGAATTGACCAATAATCAAGTCCTCGTCTATCTTGCCCCTGATTCGACCCATGTCCGTATGGATCCCACTCCCCAACACATCCTTCTCGAGAACTGGCTCCTCAATTTCTCTCCTACCTGCACCCCTCCACAACGCAGCGATGAATTAAGTGATGTCGCTCCTTCCACTATCTATAAACATGGCATACCCCTCTTTCGTAGTTTGTTCAGTCTTCTTCGCATTCTTCCCTCCTGGAAGCTCTTCAAGAAGCTACGACGTCGGACGAGCACTCCTTATCGTAATGGAAATCTCACCATTCAGCTCCACATCAAATCTCTGGAAGACTACCCTGTTGATATTCTCGACTTTGGTAAGTCCCACGTTGTCACTTCAACCCTAGAAAACATGAGGTCCTCATGTCCGTCCTTGCGCGTTTAAATTCATTGGGTCTGGGCTTCATGCCACGTCCTGTGCGGCAGACACACCCCCTGCACCAAATACACCCCCTCTCTCTTACGAAACACACACATTCCCGTCCATCCCTCATCCGATGGGTACCCTCAGTCTCACAGCCAAGTACCTCACCTCCCCGAACTTCCAGCTTGATGAACTCGAATCACTACTCTCTTCTCGGTTCCTGTCGCTCGACGAGGGTCCAGACTTTACACCAACGTTGGTAAAGCATCAACAGCGCGACTCCATGTCAGGTCTTCCCGGTAGTCTTCGTACTTCTCTTCCAAAGTCCCCTCCCTTGTCTATTGCTGGCCAGTTTGTCTTGCCTCCTGCCCACTCTCGCACGAATTCCTTGCCGGGCGGCCAGAGCCCTCGGAGTGCGGCCTTGCCGCTGAGCCGAACATCGACTAACATGGCCACCGCTGGGTCAACTTCTGCCTTGTCCGTTGCTTCCTCACGTCCAGAAGGCAGTACAACATGGTCAAAGGAAGATGGAGTACCTTTGACTGGTATCGCTGCAAAGATCCGAAGGGAGAGCATCAGCGGTACGGGAAGGAACAGCCTTGTAGGTGCTGACTTTTGTGGGCATAGCCCCTTTCCATTAACGCCCTTTAGGATCTCCCTTCTCCACTACCCATTCGTAAACCGAACATCAATCCAGTCCATCCGTTCAAGTCTTCAACACTCTCCTCGGGCTCGCCTTCTATCCATTCTCCTTCCCCGTCCCTTCGCCAACCATCCCCGCTCACCAGTGGTGCTGCCCTTCCAGCACGCCCTACGCAGACTTCACCCAATTCTTCTCGTGTCGTGCCTTCCCCGACCTGCATGAACAGACCTTCTCCACCATTTGCACCATCAAGTCTTGGGGACCGCCGCTCGCTTGCCTCCGCGGAAGGCGAGGACACATCACCACGTCTACCCTCCCGTAAGCGCTACTCGAGCAGTTTTGGACATCGATACGCCGCATCTGGAGGTGCCACGAGTGACGGAAGTCCTGGGAGCACCACTGGCATGGACCGCAAAGACAGTGAACGTTCTGCGGGGAGTGGCACAGGAGGTCGGAGTAGTGCGCCGGCCTTTTTGGGTGCATCGACGGACGACGACGACATTTCCATCTTCGTGCAAGAGATCGACGCGCGAAAGCCACTTGCGTCCGGGGCTGCAAGGCAACCGTTATCCGAACCACCTGACGTTTTACCAAGCAAATTGCCCGTTGTGACATCGAGTCCCGGTACGCTCGGTCGTCGTAGCATACCTGAACCCGTTGGGTCGGCCACCTCTGGGCCAGGGTCTACGTCTGCTTCAGGGTCCGCTGGAACTGGTGCAGCCCTAGGATTGAGACTTGTTGCAGGTGAGCACTTGCGACACCCCCCGGAGAAAATGAGTTCTAGTGAGGGGGACTCGAAACGGTCCTCCACGTCGATGGGGCCTATGTTGACGCGTGAGTCGGACGTGGACGAGAAGCTAAGACATATGCACGAGGTATTTTTAGCGTCGCTCGAAGGACTCGGCGGTGGAAGCGGTCGGAGACGGAACAGCAATGCGAGTGGGGAATCTGGGTGTGAATCTGCGAGCGGGGAGGACGCCGTGCCTTCTACCTCACGGCCTAGCAGTGGGGGACGTGGTGGACTAGGATTTGGGCTTCCGAGCGGGCTTGGGAGTGGAAGATATTCTGGGTCATTGAGGTCCGTGAGTGCGATGGAGGCTGGTTCGAGAGGTGGGCAGGGTGGATCGTCGTGCAGAGTGGACGTGGAGGGTGAAGGTTGCAGATTGAGTGAATAAACGGATGTGGCTGCTCAAGTGGTGGTCGCTGTCTAGATGCGACGTTTCACGACGCACGCAGAACCGTCTGACCATGGTCTTCCCTTGCCTTCCCTGCTATAACCTTATGATCTTACGCCACTCTCTCCCTGTACTCTCTGCGTTCCGCTGACTCGTTCGTAGCATAGGAACCTTTTTCTTTTTTTTTTTCGTCGCACATAATTTCCACTTGACCACACGTGTTATGCTACCTCGTCTGCACATGCATGCTCTCTTTTTTTTCAACTATTCGCTCTTTATCGATATCAACCAGTTAGTTGTTCTTCCTATCACATTTCGGTTTGTGGTTTGTCTTTTTTAGTTGGGTAGGGGACTATGAATATGGGCCAAATATTGACTGGAGTAGCGAGAACATTTGAACTTTGTGCCGGCGACGTATTGGCCTCACCCGACTCCATGATGTCGACACGAATGTACAGTGGAACGCACGTCTTGGTGCCCACCATCAAGTCCCAAATATCATGACCACATCGCTCGATTATCTCAAACAGACGGGGACGACCGTCGTCTCAGATTCGGGCGAGTTTGAAGGTGAGCGCCCCTGTTTCGTACCCCAGATTCTATATACATGGGAACTAATGTGTCGCATTCCAAGAACGCCATGATGAACCCGAATTCACTCCTCGCTGCGGCGAACAAACAAGAATACGCGCATCTCGTAGACTCCGCCATCAACTATACCAAACGCAAGGACGGAACGCTTGATGACAAGGCGTGCTTAGCTATGGACCGCCTCGTGGTTTTTTCATATGGGATTTCTCAGATACCGCCCCCTTTCCGACGCCGTCCGATGTGACGCTGAAACAGCACGTCGAGTTTGGGAAGGAGACTTTGTACATCATTCCCGGCAGGGTTTCCACGGGGGTCGATGCTCGTCTTTCGTTCGATTCATAGGCGACGACGAAAAAGGTGCGTATGTGTGCATGTTTCCAAGGTCGCGCAGGGTTGATCAAACTCGGACATATGTTTCTTTCATTCTTTTCCGCGCGAAGGATCCCATCGCTCTACGAGTCCGTCGGGATAAGCAAATAGCGTGTGCTCATCAAATAGCGTTGATATGGGAGGGCAGTCAAGTCACATACGTGTTCATCGATCGTGTAGATCCTTGGTTGGTATAAAAGAGCGACCGGAATGGACTACCAGGGTGACGATGACCCTGGGGTTCAGTCCCTGAAGAAGACATTCAACTATTTCAAGCAGCATGGTTACAAAACGATCGTCATGGGGTGCTAGTTTTCGAAACGTCGGTAGTCTGCGCAGCGCCTTTGCGGTTCCACAGAGCTCATGACACAACATTTTATTTCCTTGCATTGGTGGGGGATATCAAGGCTCTCGCCGGAATCTATTTCCTCTCTATTTCTCCAAAGCTGTTGGGGGATTCGAGGGGCTCTACTGAGCCTGTTCCGAATAAACGTGACTCGGAGAGTGGGTGGTCTATCAAATATCATCTAAATTGCACTGACTCTCTTGCGACGGCCGCTCAAGCCGAGCCTAATGCAATGCCAAGGGTTCATTTATCAACAATGAGCCCGAGTTCCGCTGGGCCCTGTTCCAAGATGCGATGGCCTTTGACAAACTGCACGAAGGCATGAAGAAGTTTGCAGAGGATGGTGGTAATTAAAGGACGTTCTGAGGCAAACGTTTCAGGATGTTTCCGGTTTCGACGTGTTGCAAAAAAAAGTAAATAACGACTGTTGTGCTACTGTAATGACATCCTCCTAAAGTGCTTGGGACGATCGGTCGTGAGCCGTGGGTGTCTGGCCCGGGTTAGCACGAATTCTCCGGTTGGCTGACACGACCAACACTTCAATGTTTTTCGACCTGAACGTCCCCGTCGTCGCTTATCAAGGTCATGGAGCCGTGCTACATTCAAAAAAGAACAAAGGGAAGCAAACACAGGTGACTAGCACCGTCGTGTTCACCGCGGCTCAGGTCTCAGCCATCGAGGCTCGTGTCGATCTTCTCGTCCATTGTCGGTCTTTCTATTTTTTTTTTTCATCTCATCTTTGACTTTTCAAAGCACAGTAGGATACACTGTCATCGCTCTCAACCAGACAGTGGAGAAGAAAATAGATCCCAAGACCCACGTCAACATCTTGGATGCCTTGTTGCCTCAACTGAAGAATAGAACCGGTGTCGTGTTTCTGAAGCGATTGACGATCGATATCGACGAAGACAGCGAGAAAGGGTTCGGTTTGGTGCCTTTGTTTCACCTTGTGACTTCCTGTGCACTTGGACTGATTGCACTCCCCGCTGTTCACTAGACGAGTACCAATACATCTATCGTGAATGGATACGACCTCGTCGCGCTCGCTCCTACGACCGCAGCTACCTTTTCTGCGGCGTGTTTGACGCATAGCCAACCTTCGCCATTGACGGCGCACATCATCGCGCTACCCCTCACCCTACCACGACTCCCGTTCCATCTCAAACATACACTGGTTCGCACGGCCATCAGGAACGGTGCTGCCTTCGAAATCAACTATGCCGGTGCGCTCGGCGATCCGGAGTCCAGCCACGCCAGGAGCCTCGGAGCACAGGACACCACCGGGCTTACTGCGAAACGGAACTGGTGGGCCGCCGCGCGAGAGGTGGTGCGGGTCACAAAGGGGAGGGGCGTCATCGTGAGTGGCGGGGTCATCGGAGAGGGCGATTATAGAGGTCCGAGGGACGTTCAGAACCTGTGCGTCCGTCTCTCTTCTGTCATCGAATCGCCCCGTTCCGCATCGTCCCCCCCTCCCTTGTCCCCCTCGTTGTAATACCTGTCCTACAGGATCACTCTACTTGGGTTGGCCCAGAACCTTGCGCACGATGCGTCTACCGTCACACCCAAATCGCTGGTTTTGCGAGCCCGTGAGTCTTCGTATCCCTAGATTGCTCTCTTCCCCTCGTATTCCTAATTCGTACGCAATTCAGAGACGCGCAAGACGTACCGCGCCGTCCTGTCGGAGCCTAGAGTAGTAGTGCCGATATCGCCCAGCGCTGAGCCCGCTCGAGTTACGGGGTCGTCCCCTTCCGTTGCGGTTGCACAAGTTACACAAACTCTATCTTCCACGGCGGACGGTCCGCCCGCTATGGAAGCGAGTGGTGTACCTGCCGCTCATCCTCCGGGTAAACCTCGAGGTGGCCACCACCCTGTCGCCACCAAGAAGCGCCGCCGTGAGCCTGAATCTGCTGAAGCGGTCGGATCAGGAGGAGCGATATTGTCGGAACTTGTCCAAAAAGCGACTACTACTGTCGCCGCAGATCGTAACGCGACTGACAACGCGCCGGCGCGAAAAAAGAAGAAAAAGAGGGATGGCGTGATTCAGAAGTAGATATTTGTGTCTGGCCACTCGTCCGCTTTGTCGTCGCCTCACTGTGTTTTTGTAGTTCCTCAGTATGGTCACTGAGGGAAAAGACTATTCTGTCCGAACATCTCCTGTATTTCCTGGTGTATAAATGCTTTGGATGTTTAGAAAAATGTATACTGTTGCCTCTGAGCTGACTTGGTGCCTGAGGAACATCTGGTACATGGTGTGTTACATAAATGAAAAAAATTTCTCGTGAATGGAAAGAAGTGAAGTATCTGCACAGGTACCCATGGAGTATAAGATAGTTGGGTTTCATTGACTCATTAGTCAGAGTACTTATAGTCAATCAAAAAACTGTCAGCATGTTTGTGTTTTTCACTAATGGCAATGGCATGCAATAATCCCTAACCCTAACCCTATGCTATCAGTGTATGAAATAAAGACCTTGCCCTTGGCCTCCTATCAGTTCAGAATTGAAGGAATTTGATTAAAATTTGATTAAATAACAGCCATTTTAAAATAACAGCTCTTTTAAATAGTTTTTTGATTTTCAGTATTAATTACATATTTTGAACCCTAGCATGCTGTAAAATGATTACATATCCTTTGTACAGTGACTTCAAAAATAATTCCAATATTTAATCCAGATACAAAGTATAAATGTTATAACTACAATATACTATTATAGTCCGCATTTTTCATTTTTTGATCACGTGACTTTTATATTATCTAACCACGTGGTTATCTAATATTTTATCTTATCTAGGCACATGATGGGTCACATGATTGGTCTAGATCCAGGGCATAGGGTTAGCCTCATGTCTTCAGCCTGGTATTAATTTCTGTTATCTTTCATTTTCAGAAGCCTTGCTCCTTTTTAGCCATTGGCTATTCTCACAAGTGCTTCTCTTCTTTTTGATGGTGCCTCAGAGTCTGTGGAAATTCTCCCATTAGGGTCTTGGTCCATGCATCTTTCTGTAACATATAAATACTATAGCTTTAGCATGACTCAATCTCCAGTCTTGAGCACTTGTATTATCTAGTACAGTGTTCTCTCATATACTCTTTGCTTATTTCTTTTTCAATTGACATTGACATTGTTAAAGCCCTAGACTAGAGTTATTGTTTCCTTGTACCAAGTCCAGTAAAATGACATTATAATATATACTTTGAAGGAGTGGTTGAACAGAACTTGGCTTTACCTTATGTGGTATGCCCCTGTGCTAGTCCTGGGTGCCCTGATTTAAGAAGGGGTCAAAGAATGGGTCAGAGGGTCAGAGTAAAGTTATAAGACTTAAATTAGAGGGGAATAATGTCAAGTTGTGAATTAAGAGGTGAAAGTGTTGAGTTTTGGTTATCAAGTTCTGGTTGATATTTAAACTAAGGTATTACAAGTAAAGTAGCTTGACTTATATACTATGGAGGGGGAGATTATTTAAGGAGAAACAGAAGTAAGATGTTAA
The DNA here is from genome assembly GCA_038089275.1 of Pulveroboletus cf. rosaemariae. Taxonomy (NCBI): domain Eukaryota; kingdom Fungi; phylum Basidiomycota; class Agaricomycetes; order Boletales; family Boletaceae; genus Pulveroboletus; species Pulveroboletus cf. rosaemariae. The sequence continues at coordinate 10,769 of JBBPKN010000959.1, read as the reverse complement.
AAACTGTGACATACTCCAGGGGTACTTCAGATAACTCTGGAGTAAATAGGGCTTGGCTTTATCTTATGTGGTATGCTCTTATGCTAGTACCAGGTGCCCTAATTTATGGAAGAATTGGAAGTTGTCAGTGATCCAGGATAAGCTGTAGGGCTTTTTCACTGAGAGGTACAACATCAAGTCATAAAGAAAGTTGTTAGACTTAGTATAGGATATGATGTCAAGACATGAAGCAAGGGGGAGGTCAAAAATAATCATAACATTGTGTTATGGTTGATATTCAAACTGAGGTACAAGACACAGAGCTACAGTACTTATATCTTAGAGAGGCAGATTATCTAAGGAAGGAATGAAGATATGAAAGGAGTTGTCTCATAAGCAAAGCAGGTGCCAATGCATTCTGGATATGAATGGAGATGTTAGGGGAGACAACATTGAGTAATGTCAAACTGAAACTAAATGATAATAGAAAGAGGCAAGAAAGAAAGGAACAGGAACAGAAAGTAAGAATGGAGAAACTATGGAGTTGTATTAGTATGGTACAGAGTTAATGTAGGTCAAGTTGTAATCAACATTAGGTAGGAAGGGACAGAGGTAAAGGAAATCAGGAAATATGTAGCTTATAGCATAAAAGCAACCAGAGTTGCACTGAAGACATAGCAGAGTTGACCTATTGACATAGAATATGACATAAGACAGGAGTTGTCTTAAAAGTAAACAACAAGTGACATGAGAAACAAATGGAGATGTCAAGTAAGACAAGATGTTAAGCAGGAATGGAGATATTAAGGTAAGACTGAGATCTGTTAGCAAGGTCTGAAAAATAGAGCTAAGATATGAATTGGAAAATAAAGCAGAGTAGTACCAGAGTAACAACAAAGGGACAGGATTAGACAAGTATGAATCATAAGTAGTACTAAGTAAGAACAGAAACAGAGGATAAGAGAATACTAAATAAGATTTAGCTTGTGAGGATATGAGAATCCAGAGTTGTTTCAGAAAGAACAAAGTTGACATAGAATATAATAGTAAAGTACCTTGCAATTACTTGTGAGAATTTTATTTTGCTTTGGTAAAACCAAATATAGTATCTAATTCTGGCTACAATTTAGCCCTTAGATCATGTGATTTGGATTAGTGGCTGTGGAGATATGGCCATTTAAAAGCAGAGACTCTATTGAAACATCTTATGTACTTTTGATTATTAGAGTATAATTAGTACTTGATATAGCCTTTTTTTGCCTTAAGAACTGCTTTGACTCTTTTAGGCATGCTTTTAATCAATTCTTGACACTTCTTCACTAGTATTCTCTTCCACTTTATTTTAATTCTATTTCAAAGCTTCTTTATTCCTTTAAAGGGAATCTTATACTTTGCAAGCCTTTTTTTGAGGTACTATTAGAGATATTCAATAGGATTGAGATCTGGAAACTATGCAGGTAATATCATGATTCTAAAATTCTACTTTTCTAGCCACTTTTAAATTTTTCTGCAGATATGCTTGAAATTATTGTTCTGCTAAAAAAATAACATTAGGAGAATTAAGATTATAGAACTTTATGATTTGCAGGGGTTTTTTTTTTTTTTTTTTTTTTTTTTTTAAAAATTAAAGTTAGAGATCTCCATACATCCTACCATCAATTCTGGTGGCATACCCAGTGTTATAGTACATTTTTCATATTTTTGATTACATAACTTTGTCTTATCTTTGCCATATTAAAGCACTATAATATGAGTTTATGAGGACTGTACTATATCAGTAAGGTGCTATGTATGGTGTGCTGCATTGGCTCACCTCCAGTTAGCATTATACAAGACTGGAGGAGAGGTATAATGGGCATATGTGGGTTAATGTATGTAGTTTGTTCTAATATGGTAATCTAATATATGTAGGATAGAAAGTAATGTTGAGTGTGTACTAGCAGAAGGAATGGTCTTCAACATACCCCCTCAGGTCAATGCTTATGTAAAGCAGATGAGCATGTTCTCATGTGATCTGCATGTGAGTAATTTCATGAGTTTGTCAGCAAGCATGTCACCTGCTGGCACATGTGTGATCCCAAAGGTCCTGTCTTTAACATGTTCACATATGAAATGTTATTGAAGAAGAGGTCAGTGAGTGGTGGTTCATCCCCATTGTATATTCTGATGTCTTGGGTAATGTAGCATAGCCACATGCCTTGTTTTGCACAGTGTGTGAGTGCCATATATTTAGCTTTACATGATGAGACAGTAATATTGTTCTGTTTCTTGCTGTTTCATGATACAACTGTGTCTCCCAGTTAAAAGATATAGCCTGATATTGAACAGTGGTTATTGGCATTGTGTGCAAAGCTGGCATCTGCATGACCAGTGAGAATATTGGGGTTATCATCAGAGATCCTGCTAAGTGTGAGGGTAAGGTCATGTGTTTCCCATTGATTTCTAAAGACATGCATAAGTGCTTTCTAGTGGGGTTTTCCTGGATTTGCACTGAATTGGCTGAGTTGACTGGCAGTGAAGGCAAGGTTAGGGTGTGAGACAATAGATAGCCAGGTGATTCCACCAAGGGCCTCTTGATATGGATATTGGGCCATTTCAGCCCTTTCCTCATCTGTCTGTGAGCAGTCAGTCTTTAATAGTGTAATATTGGGGTTAAGGGGGATGGAGACTGGATTGCAGGTATCCATCCAGAACCACTTCAGCAGCATTTCTGCATATTGTGCCTGTAAGAGCATAATCTGTCAGTTTTGGTGGTTGTCAATGAGTTTGATGCCCATGAGCCAGTTTGGGTCTTCTTTCTTCATTTTGAAGAGAGTATGGAGGAGTTGGTGAGTTTTTGTAAGTATTATCTTGGTGTTTGCAACTGTGACTGCATTGTTGACTTGGATAGCTGTGATGGCTGTGTGGTTGCCAGAGTATTGGATATATACAGCAGAATCAAATGAAAGGCAAGAGAAGCTATTGGTACTTAGCTTTTTGTGCATATACATGTTCCAGAGGTGAAAGCCCTATTTGATCCTATATAGGCTGAGGAGCAGGTGTGCAACTTTGTCAGTGCCATCATTGAACCCCTCAGATTGGCACATGTAGATATCATGGTCAATCTTGCTATATAGGAATGCAGCAGTGATGTCATCCTGGCCAAAGTGCCAACTGTGTGCTACTGCATAGTATAGGATGATCTGGAGTGAATCAAGTCAAACTGTAAGTAAGAAGGTATTACTGAAGTCAAGTCTAGATATCTGTGAGAAGCCCTGGGCAACAAGTTGTGTCTTGTAGCAGGTAATCTTGCTGTTAGGGCTATACTTGATTGTGTATGTCCACTGGCAGCCAATGATTTTGCAGTCTTTGGGCTGGTTGACAAGTTCCCAGATCTTGCATTTTTGTAGCATGTTAAACTTCTTGTGCATCACCTTCCACCACTTACCTGAGTCAGGGCCAGATGTGGCTTGTTGGAAGTTTTGTGGTGTGTCTTTGCCATAGAGTGCAGTATAGGCAATTTGTGTGATTGAGGATTCAGCTGGTTGGGCAGGTGTGTTGGTTGTATGTTGCTTTTGGGCTTCTCATAGAGCTTTCTGGTTTATGCATGCTTCAGCTTCCTTTTTGGCTTGTTTCTCAGCTGCTTCTTTCTTTCATGATGGCTGGATCATGCATTCTGATTAGCAGAGTGGTGGTTATGTGTGTTATGGTGTAGAAGTTGAGTTGAGTCAAGCAGATTCTAGGCTGGGAATATCTGAGCTGTTTGGATTGGAGTCTAAAGTAACCCCCTCAATCCAAGGAGTGAAGGAGATGGGCTGATGCACCCCCTAACTTGGGGTAGCAGGTATGTGAGGGGGAATATTATCATAGTTGTGTGTTTGTTCATAGATAATAACATCATATGAGGTGATGAACTTGTATTAGGATGAAATCCAGATATTGTAGGCTTTTGAGCCTTATTTGAAGCCACAGAAAACTCCATCAATGGAGTGTGGATCAAGTTTGCATTATAGTTTGGGTAAAATGTGGACATGGTAGTTTCCTATCCCTGAGAAGCCATGAAATTTTATTTCTATGGATTTTATTGAGCAACTCCCAGCCTTCTCTGGTTACTCTGCAATCCTTATAGTTGTGGACTGCTTATCAAAGTAGTGCATCTTTATTCCCACAAACAATAAGGTAATCTCTCTAGAGCTTGTAAACTCTTCTTACTCCATATGTTCTTTAAACACAGAGTTCTCTTGTGAAATGCAACTACTTGATACATTAACCTAAAATCTAAACCCTCTGTGGGTGTATCCTCACAACTGTGAATGATAGTGTCTTTGAACTTAGAGACACAAGAACTAGGCAAGAATAAAGCAAAATAAAAAGAGCCAAGGGATTTGTAGAACTAAAAGCTCAAATGCACAAGACTGGGGAAACCCAGACTGGCACTGGCTGCCTTTTATATTGCTACAGACTGTGCACAAACCATGTAAGATGGACTGGCCCTAAAGTATTGTATAGTCAGCTAATCAATAGCATAAAGAGAGAAGGGACCTAGAAATACAGTAGAAAAACATAAGATATGACATTAGAGTCTAGATTGCTCTAGACCTGTGATATGTGAAGATGTGAAAAGGTGAAAAGGTGAAGATGTGACATTAGTGAAGATGAAAACAGGTCACATCATGTGTCAATGTGAAGATCTAAAGTAGGGTTAAAAGTATGGTAAAAGTGGAAGAAAGAAAAATATGCATTATAATATCTTGCACATTACTTCCAATCATAATCATGAGCTTGTATTCTATTTCTTTCATTCTTTGGAACAAGCCCTCAACATTCACCTTCACTTTACCTCTGGTTACTACCCAGAAGGCAATGGTCAGACTGAGCAAATGAATCAAACCCTGGAGTAGTACTTATGCATTTATTGCAACTACCAACAGGACAATTGGTCTAAGCTTCTCCTACTCATAGAGTTTGCTTACAACAATGCACCTAATGCTACTACAGGTGTTTTCTCCTTCTTCACTAATAAGAACTACCATCTGAACCTCTCCATTCACCTGGAACATAATCTTACCTCTGCCCAAGCTTAAGAATATTCCATTGACCTTGACTCATTTCATACCTTTCTTTGTGAAGAGATAGCTGCCACCCAAGTTAGTTACCAAGGACCTGCTAACACCTAACATTTCCTGGCACTGGACTTCAAAGTAGGTGACCAGGTGTTTATTAAGGCTAAGTACTTCAGGACTACACAGCCATTCAAAAAACTCACCAAGAAGAACTTAGGTCCCTATATCATTATTGCTCAGGCAGGTTTGCTCTTCTTTATACTCTACTTTCTGAAAACCATGAAGTCCATCCATCTGGTCTTTTATGTCTCCCAACTTGAACCCTTGGTATTCAATATGATTCCTAATCACATGCAATCACCCTCACCACTGGTCAAGATCAACAATGAACTGGAGTTTGAAATCTTCAAAATCCTTAATTTAAAGATAGATCAAAGGCAAAGGAACTGCAAGCTGCTATATTTGATTAAGTGATTAGGTTATAAGAGTACTGATAAGGAGACTTCATGGCTCCTTGCCACTGAATTAGGTCACACTTTGGAGATTGTGAAGGAATTTCACCTCTATTATTCAGACAAACCTGGGCCATCTTATGACTGATCAAATGAGTTGACCTAGCAATCTAGTTACAAGATTCTCTATTTACTCAATGATCACATTTTCAACCTCCTTCTTATTCCCATCATCTATTACCATGATTCCACCAACTTCCACACACAACTCCATTAACTCCTCCACTACCTTATCAATTTCCCCATCCTGTCTCTTCCCCAAAACCTCCCTTATCCTCTTCCTTAGCCACTTATGCCCTCCCCAAGGCATTAACCAGCCACCCCAGCAGCCAATTCTTGTGCCTCACCTTCCACCACATTTTCCCACCCACCTCCCTTATTAATGTCTCTACTAGGCAATAGCCCTTGGCCATCTGCCAAAGACCCCCCCTATCTTCTCAGAGTCTGCCCTGCTATCAGGTACCCCATTCTCTCCATTCCTTTATCTTTGCTTTCTCTCCAGCTTCTCCTGGCTGGGGTGATCATATCTTGCCTTTGCCTCTATGCAGGCAAGACATGATGTTGACTTGCCAGGGCCTATCTTATACTCCAGCCCCTGATCCTTGCATCTCCAGCATACTGGCCTATCTTCTGCTTTTCTCTTGCCTCCAACATTTCTTGCTTGAGCTCAGTGGTATTCCTCCAACTGAACCAGAATTGAGTTCTGCATTCTCAAAGTAATCTCCAGTGCTTACCTGCCTCTTGACCATCTCCACTGTCTTCTAAGCCTCCTTTGCTTTCCTCTGAGCCACCTTCTCTCTCTTTGCCTTCCCATATTGCCTTTACTTGGCATACTTCACATTATTCAGTCCCTTGTTATCCTTGATGCACTTCTCAAGGCACTTATTGCTCTAGATATGGATATTGGCAAATAAAGACATGATAAAAGGACATTGTTGGGCAGTTTCTGAAGTGATATTTGTTTTTATGGGCTCCTGGCCAGCTAAACTCCAATGCTTGCTCCAATCACTTACTAATCATGAGCATGTGCTAGTGGCCTTCAGAGGTTCAGTCCTTAAGAGGGGAAAACTATTATATTCTATGTTAACAAGTCAACTCTAATCTATTTCCAGTGCAACTCCAATGGGTTTTTCCACTACACATTACCTGTTTCCTTTACCTCTGCACTTCTTCCTACTGATAGTTACAACTTCATAGTTCCTCTGACCTTATTTCCTGTTTCTGTTTCTTTTCTCCTTGTTCCTTTCCTGCTGTTACTTAGTTTTAGCTCAACATGATTTGACACTATCTCCTCTAACAGCTCTATTTATATCCAGGTTGCATTGGCACCTGTCTTTACTTCTGAAACAACTCCTTTCATATTTCCCTTTCTTCTTTAGATACTCCGCTTCTCCAGAGATATAAGTATGGAAGTTCTGTACTCTGTACCTCAGTTCAAATATCAACCATAACACAACATTTATAACCTTGCTTGATTCTCTTCCTATTTCACAACTTGATGTTATATCTCTCTTTCAGTCTACCTGTTACTCTATCCCTCTGATCCCCTTTCTGATCCCTCTGCACATCAGAGCACCTAGTACTAGCATAAGGGTGCACCACATAAGGTGAAGCAAAGCCCTGCTCACTCTGGAGTTATCCAGAGTATTCTGGAGTACATCACAGTTCATAACACTAACCCTGAATCCTTTCATTTCATTTTACACTGCCTCTATATTCTACATACCTAATTCACATGGTCATTTGTCATACTTTCAGTCAGCACACTCTATGCCCCATTACTATATTTAGATATTTAGCCCTTAGCCCTAATGGTCTGTGTGCCATCCTGGACAGTATATAAGTAGGTAGTTCATTGATTAAGGCTTCCCAGCCTTAATCACCTGTAAAGTACCAACTTAGTGCTAAACTATCTCCTAACCCTAAATAGGAATTCTTCCTTGGTGAGTGCTGTTCTTCTGTTCTGCTAGAGCTTTTGTACTAGTGGCCTCTAACTAGGCAAGAATGCAAAAGTAAGTCAAGCTAGCCACAATGGACTATAAGAGCACTTGTGAAAGCTATAAGGGTATTGTAAATGAACTATAAAGGAACAAGCCCCAGCTACAAACACTAAACCAGAGCTCAAGTAAGCAAGACAGGGAAATTCCAGCTTGCCACCCTTGCCCTTATATATTCCAGGGGCTGGTGCATAGACCAGGTAATCTACATGGACTAGTATGGAAACTTTTACTAAATAGGAAATGGAACATAGGGTAAATAAGTAAGGGATAACTAACTACCTGCAGTAAGCCATGAGGATGCTCATGGATGGAATGGAAGAGAAGTGCAGAGTCAGAGGTGCTTGCACCATAAGGATGGGGATCTCTGCCACAGATGAATCTTAGATAAGATCTAGATAAGATTCAGATCTTGATGAGATTCTTAGAGATCTATAGAGATTAGATCATAGGTGTAACCAGAGAAGGCCCTAAAACAATCCTTGTCAGGTGACTGATGATTATGTGACCACTGCTAAGAAAACTCTAAGTAAAGGAAAAGAATAGACCTAAGTTTAGGGTTTCTTTTAAGAGGTTCCTTGTGCATGATCACATGAGATCATGTAACTAGAGCTAATGCTAAGTATCACTTCATAACAACCTGTTAACATACTTCATTCTTGCCAATACAAGAATTACTCAGGCAGTCTGGCTCCTTAGGAATTAATCCTCCCTTTAAGCCCATGATTTGTTTTCTCTACTTACTCTAAATCTGACATCAAATCTGTTGCATCCTCTTAAGGCAGGCTAGTTAGAGTTAGGAAGTATACTTCATTCCAGATACCATAACAACAACCCCAGCTTAGCTCACTGGAAAGTTCTCAAATGAGTTTACTACTATCTGCTTAGCATAAAAGGCTGGAAGCTAATCTATGGTACACAGTTATTAAGCCTTGTTGACTATGCTGATGCAGACAGTGTATCTCAGGAACACTATTACTATTATGTTTTCTCATTTTCTCATTTTCTCATTTCCTCATTTGCTTCCTAGCCTCTGCTCTTCTTGCACTGCAGTGCTTTCTTGTTTACATTTCACTGTAGACTTCCACTCTTCTCATGCTCAAGCCCAGCCTAGACTACTCTCTTGTTATACCCTCTGCCTGGGTACCTTATCTTGCAATCAGCTGACTTTTAATCATTCCATCACTTTCCATCTGTTTTCACACAGATATCTTACTCATTATATGTCAGCACAATTATCTCTATGTCTCCACCTTAATCTTACTTTCTGTACTATAAAGTAGCATTTTCCTCATAGTCTCTTCTTTATGCTACTTCTACCTTGTGATTCCTTGCATATCTCTCTGTTCTTGTACCTAGTACTTGGAATCCATCTCATTGTCAGTTCTAGCATCTGACTTTCAGCACAATCCCACATTTGTGCTTTACTTATCCCTTAACACAACCCCATGTTTATGCATTATCTGCTTGTCTCTAAGGCTTACTATTTGTAGAGCCTTCCTTCACATTTGCCCAGCAAGCTCTGCATTAGTCCCTACTCAGGCCTAACATAATAAAAGAAGTAGCATCTCTACTTATGACTGCCTTTACTACAGACTACCCTCTACCATTCCTTTCAAGCAATCTTTACTGTTTAACTTTCTCTGGGAAGAATCCAGAGCCTCAACCTCAGACCCTTTCAAGTCCACTTCAGAGCCTGAGAATCCCTCCCCTTATGAATGTCCTTTCACACCAGAGAATACCCTCACAGATATCTTTACTTCCTTGCAAGAAGAAACCAGAAAAGATTATGATCTAGCACATGAACTCTTCTATTCTTTACAGATCCCTTAAGTTTCAGCTCCACCATTCCCTACTTCTGTTCATCAACAACCCATCTTTCAACTCCCCAGACCTTTCCCTTTTCCAGCTAGCCCCACCATGTTAGGATTATCCTCTTTATTCAAATCCATAGAACTCTGCCTCAGTGCCCCCAAACATTTCAATGGCAACTGATCTAAAGCCAAGACCTGGCTGGACTCTGCCAGTTCTACCTTTTCATTAATTCCAAGATCTATGACTTAGATGAGAAGAAGATTGCCTTCACCCTCTTGTATATGACCAAGGGCCCTGCCTAATCATAGGCCACCACCTACTGGTAGAAATGCATCTCTGGCACCATAGCTATTATGGGGAAATTCCTTGATTTCACCACTGCCTTCCTAAATGCTTTTCAGCAGCAGGACACCATTAATGCAGTTGTTAAAACTGTTAAAACTATTTTATCCTGGGGGTAAAGCAGATATACAGATAGACTTCTGCCCTTTAATACCTATCTGCTTTATAAATAAAAACCTCATTGCTAGAAAGTGAAGATCAGGTTCTAGCACCTTGGTGGTATATGAATCTAAGAGGGGAGCATAACTCCAGAAGCTCCAGAGATGTCCAGAGATTTCTGGAAAGATTCAGAAAGGGTTTTATTGGTCAAATGGGACTTGGCTTCACCTTATATGATGCATTCTTATACTTCTTGGTATCTCAATTTATGAAGGGGTCAAAGGTGGGAAAAGAGCAGTCTATGCTCAACAGGTGAGACAGGCAAGATAAGGAGCATCAAGCCTAGTCATAACAAGGGTAGATCCTTTAGATTTCCCTTAGGGATATTATTCAGGATCAGAGTCCTCTAAAGTGAACTGAAGGGTCAGAGGTTGAGCTGGGAAGCTCAGACAGGATAAGAATATAACCAAGATGGGGTATCTTTGTCAATATTTATACTGAGGTATAAGATACAGGACTACAGTACTTATACCTTGGAGAACAAGTAATCTAAGAAGGAAGAGAAATGCAAAGGAAGTTGTCTCTAAAGCAAAGGCAGGTACCATTGTAACCTGGATATGAATGGAGATGTCAGAGGAGACAATATCAAATAATGTCAGAATGAATCTGAATAGTGACAGAAAGAAGTAAGAGAAAACAAGAAAAAGGAACAGGAACAGGAACAGGAGCAATAACTGTAACTGGGAGTGGGGCTAGGTACAGAGTTATAGTGGAGTAGTCTGAAGAAGATGAAGCAGAACTAAGGTAGTAATTAACTGGGAACATAGAATGAACTAGAAATGAAAACAGGGTAAAGCAGAAGCAAAAGTCTGGGGAAGTGCATATTGATGGAAGGATAGAAAGTGTATGGGTGTATAGCTGCAGTGGAATGGAGTACAGACAGAGGGCCAGAGTTACATGATGGAGAGTCAGAGGATTAGCAT
>JBBPKN010000958.1:0-24367 GCA_038089275.1 Pulveroboletus cf. rosaemariae | reverse complement strand
TGTTCAATAATGGGAGACTAAAACTGAATAATGGCAGAAAAAGGCAAGGGAAAACAACAAACAGAAACAGGAACAGTGATAGTAATAGTAACTGGAAGCAGAACAAGGTACAGAGTTGTGGCAGAATGGTCCAGAGAAAACAAGATGAAAATTAAGGTAGTACTTAACTAAAAACAGAAAATAGAACTAGAGCCAGGACTAGGGCAGAACAAAAATGAAAGATCAGAGAAGCTTGTACTAATGATAGGGCAGAAAGTATATGAGTGTGACTAGAGTAAGATGAAGTGGTAATAAAGAACTGGAGTTACATGAAGAAGAATTAGAGGTCTAGGATAGCTTACTAGATGCAAAGATCAGACACAAGCTGGATTAGAATTGGATTAGAATTATGGGATATGTGTCATATCCTATACCCCTGACCCAATTCCAACCCAGCTTAAAACTGGTCCTCATATCCAGTAAGCTACTCTAGTTCTCTGACTTTCTTTCAGGTAACTCCAGCCCTTTGTCACCATTCCATTTCACTCCAGCTATACATGTATGTTTTCTGCCTTTTCATTGGTATATGCTCCCCCAGTCTCCACTTCTGCTCCATCCTATTCCATTTCTAGTCCTTTCTCTGTTTCAGTTAAGTACTACCTTAGTTTTACTTCACCTTTTCTAGACCACTCCACTATAACTCTGTTCCTAGTTCTGCTCTCAGTTACTATTACTGTTACAAAGTGACACTCCAGCACTAGAACTAGTCATGTGACATCATGTAATTGTACACAAGACACCCCTTTTTAAGCTTAACCCTAGTCTATGGTTCTAATCCTTTAAGATTATTTATTATTCTTTTTTCTTAGCAAGTGGTCATGTGATCATAAGTCACCTGACATGGATCTTCCCAGGATCTTCCCTAAAACTGCCCTACTCTATTATCTCCATGAATCTTATCTAATTTAAGATCTGGATCTGAATCTGGACTCTAGATATATCTGTGGCAGATCTCCATCCTCATGGTGCAAGCACCTCTGACCCTGCACTTCCATTCTAAGGCTATGCCTTCTCTTCCATTCTTCCCTCATATCCATGCCTGCCCTTTGCTGACATTCTTTTATATTCACTTTATGCTTTTCCCTCATTGGTATAATCCTATTTATAACTGGGCTTAGAGTTCCCTGATTAGGTAGTTCATGTACTTAGTCAGCTTGATCTGTGCACCAAGGTCCCCAATATATAAAGGACAAGATAGACAAGCTGGAATTTCCTAGTCTTGCTTACTTGAGTCTGGTTAAGTCTTTTTTAACTATACTCTACTCCCTATAAGTAATCCAACAGTTCTCTATTGGCTTAGGGGCTGGCATAGGCTCTTACTTTCTTTCTCATCACACCTAGTTCCTGGCCACTAGCACAAAAGCCAGAAAGCAAGATAGAAGACACTCCCCAAGGATTAGAGTTAGGAAGGTTAATGCATCAGTAGTTGTATTTCAATTACTATTCCTGTTTCTGTTCCTGTTTCTTGTTTTCCCTTGCTTCTTTCTGTTAATAGTCAGTTTTAACCTGACATAATTGGACATTATTGTTATGGTCTGCATTTTTCACTTTTCAATCACATGACCTTATTTTATCTTTCCACGTGGATATCTAATCTTTTATCTTATCTAGGCATGTGATGGGTCACATGATAGGTCTAGACCCAGGGCATAGGGTTAGCCTCATGTCTTCAGCCTGCATTTCATTTCTGTTGTTCTTCTATTTTAAAAGCATTGTTTCCTTTCAGCCAATTGGCTATTCTCATGAATGCTTCTTTTCCATTTGATGGTGCCTCAGGGTCTGTGGGAATATTCCCATCAGGGTCTTGGTCCGTGCACCATTCAGTACTGTATAAATACTGTAGCTCTAGCATGTCTCAAGCCCCAGTCTTGAGCATTTGTATCATCTAGTGCAAGTATCTCTATAAAGCTCATTTACTCTTGCTTTTATTCTCATCACATTGACACTGATACCAAAGCCCTTCACTAGGGTTAAGAACACTCTTCTGCATATCATTCAACATTGTGCATAACACTTGCTCAAGACTACAGTTACCTAGTCAAGGGCACAAAACATTTTAATGAAGAAAGCATATGTTTGGGGACACAAAGAACAACTAAAAGATTTTGTATTTGAGGCAGTATTGGGATTTGAGGATGACAAACTTGGGAGACTTTCTTTCCAGACTAGATTCAACAAGTTCAATGAATAGACAAGAAAGGACTTCATAGCAAAGAGAGGAAGGAATAGAAAAGTAGCAATCTCAGATTGCCTTTGCTCACTCAGACTGTCTAGGAGTTTAAAGATAGTATCTTGAGTACCCACCACCATTACCAATCCTGTCAAACTTTGACCCCTATGCAAGCTTGTCCAATAAGCCCAAGTTAACTGAGTTAGGATCAATCCCCTCCCAACAGCAGCCCCAACAACCAGATCTGGTACCCTAGCTGAGGTATACTCCAACCCCGTACAGCAGACCCCAGCAGCCATCCCAGCAATCAATCCATACTACAAGTGGGACAACTATAAGTTTGGATACTAGAGATATGATGAAGTTGCTAGTAGAAGAACTTACCAAGATGGGAGGGTCAAAGAAGATTAGTGACCCTGGGAAGTGGGCAGGAGATAAGAAGAAGTGGAGGAAATGGTACGCCTCCCTTTCAGTCTGGGTAGACAAACAAAGGTGGCGGAACAACCAAGAGTTGACCACAGCAGTATTATTCAGATTGGAAGGGTAAGTGGAAGGCTTTGTGCAAATCACTTTGGAAAGGTTTTGGGATGCCGAAACTGAGTACAGGTTGAATGCAAAAGGTGCAAGGAAAATGATGGGACTGGCAGCCTGGCCAGATTTCACAGGCATCACAATCAAGCTCTGAAATTATTTTCATATTGATGAGCTAACACACGAGGCCTTAAAGAAGTTAGAAGGGTTGAAACATACCTCTTCAATTGATGAATATTTGCAGGATTTCAAGGTGTTGAGGAGAGATGCAGAAATAAGCAACAACCATGCTTTAAAGCTCATGAGAGAGCAGGTTCAATATAGGATATATCAGCAAGCCTGTATGCAAGGGATCAAGGAAGATTACATACTCTTCCAAGATCAATGTCAAATGATTGGTTGTGCATTTGAGTGCATGGCCATCGAACAATCAGCTCCTAGGTTTACCCCTAGGTATCCTCCACCTCAATATCCCCCTAATAACTACCAGTTGCAGTATCCTCCTCCTTATCCTACTCAACCCCACTTCACAGCAACAGGAACTCAGCTGGGTAGAGGTGCACCAATGGAAATTAATCAGCAGGCTCAGCAGCAGGTGCAAACCTGCTACAAGTGCGGTAAGCTGGGACATCTGGCAAGAGATTGTTGAGGGGCTTTCAATCCTACAGCTCTGTGTCCATCTAACAATTTTGGGAAAGGTTCTCAAAGGACTAATCCACAAGCACAACAAATGCAAGGAACTTCCCAGAGTTAATATGTTCAACCAGTTTGTTTCTCAGATTTTTCCCTGCCTGACAAAGATGAATGGCAAACTGTGGAGCTGGTATCTCTTGGACTGGTTTATAATATGGCTGATGCAGCAAGGTTCCAAGAGATCCCAGCTGCTTCCTGGGAATCAATGGATGAAGCTCAGGCATACTTTCAAAATGTGTTTGAGTCAGAAAGGAAGCAGAGAGAGGTGGCAGAAAAAGAATAAGGGAGTCAGTTCAGCTAGAGGCAAAACTCCCAGTATGTAATCAATCTTCATTTCTTTCACAATTTTGTCCTAGTACTATGAAATGAAAGTGAGCTTCTTCCTCTGTGATGGTGTCTTGGATAAGCGTGGCCCCAGAGATAGGGTGCTTAATTCTGTCAGAATCTATTGATGGACATTTATTTGCTATAGGAAGTGAAGAATAAAAGGATCTAGCAAAATTATTTAATAGAAAAGAAAGAGACAAATTAGAAGTAAGTGTCAAAATTGATGGAGAAGTCAGGGGACAAAACAGGCTCAAGATGGAATCTTGTGGCCTTATCTTTGCCATTGTGGATTCAGGGGCATCGGTAATGTTCATTGATCAGAAATATGTTTGAAAACATGGACTTTATGAAAAAGATTTACCGAAAGCACTAACCATTTACAATGCAGATGGAATATAAGAAAACATAGGAAAAATCACACATTATGTGATCATATATATAGCTTTAAAAGGAAAAGATGGTAGGTGGCATCGAGAATGAATAAATGCTTATGTTTCTTCTTTGGGAACATTGGATCTACTAATCAGATATAATTGGTTCAAAAGGCATAACCCAGATATTGACTGGGTAAAATAAACTATTGATTTCCCTAGATGTAAAGGAGATTGTGATACACACTTAGTATCACAAAGGGTAACAGAAGAAGAAAGTTCACAATTAAAGAAAGAGTTACCAAAAGAATTATGGGAATTTTTACCTGTTTTTTCCCAGCATGAATCAGAGTGAATGCCTACAAGAAAACCATGGGATCATGGTGTCGAGTTAAAAGAAAACTTCATGCCAAAGAAAGGTCATATTATTCCTCTATCTAATGAGGAAATGAAAGAAGTGCAGGAATTTGTTGACAAAGAAATGAAAAAAGGATATATTAGGTCATTAAAATTGCTGCAAACATCACCAGTGTTTTTCATCAGCAAGAAAGATGGTGGAAAATAAATGGTAATTGATTATTGGTATCTCAACGAGTATATGATAAAAAATAATTATCCCCTTCCTTTAATATCAACACTAATTGATTGACTAAACAGCACAGATATGTTTACAACCCTAGATCTCAGGTGGAATTACAACAATATACAAATAAAGGAAGATGATGAATGGAAAGGAGCATTTACAACTCTGATAGATGCTTTCGAACCATTGGTCATGTACTTTGGCATGTGCAATTCGCCAAGTACTTTTCAAGCCATGGTCAATGACATTTTCCACAATATGTGGGAACATGTGGTAATTTACATTGATGATATCATGATTTTTACCAGAAACAAGACCAAGGAACAGCATCTGGATATAGTTGCTCAAGTATTAGGTCATCTTCATGACAATGACCTTTTCCTTAAACCCTCTAAATGTTATTTTGCTCAGTCACAGGTTGATTATCTTGGAATGGTTGTATCTAAAAAGGGGGTACAAATGCAATTAAACAAGACCAGTGCAGTTCAAAGCTGGCCCATTCCAAGAACAGTCAAACAAGTTCAAGCATTTTTAGGTTTAGCAAATTATTACCAAAGATTTGTGCCTAATTTTGCCAATATCACCTGACCCCTTAACTTGCTGACAAAGAAAGATGTCAAATTTGAATGGACCGCAGCTTGCATGATGGCATTTGTTCATCTCAAGGAAATCTTGACATCAGATCCCCTCCTTTGTTATCTCAACTCTTCTAAACCAGTTTGCATTGAAACAGATGCATTGTATGTTGCCATCAGTGCTGTGTTATCCTATCAACAAGAAAATGGACTTTGGCAACCTGCAGCATATATCTCTCATTCCTTGGATGCAGCAGAATTAAATTACCCCATTTATGACAAGGAACTTCTCACCATCATTCAAGCTCTTCAGGACTGGTGACACTATTTGATTGGCCGAGATTCATTTGAAATATGGACAGACCACAAGAATTTAGAATATTGGAAACATCCACAAGATTTATCTCCCCATCAAGCTCATTGGCAAGCCATGCTTGCTGAATTCAATTTTAAAATGGTATATAAACCAGGTTCTTCTAATGGTAGAGTGGATGCTTTATCCAGACGTCAAGATCATTTTGACAACAAACCAGAACCAAACAAACAAGTTCTTATGCTTCCTCCTTCTGTTTTTCATCAAGCTATTAGTTTCTCTTCTTCTTTCTTTTCACAAGTTCAAGCAGCATCAGTGGATCTTCAACTTTCTCCCCACTGGTGTTATAGTCCAGAAAACAAAGTTTATTTAAATCAAAACAATCAAATTTTCATTCCAAAAGATCTACGAATAGAAGCTCTTAATCTATTTTATTCTTCTCTGCTAGGTGGTCATTCGGGTCAAGATTGAACTAGACATGCCATAGCAAGATTTTATTATTGGCCTGGTCTCAAGGAAGATGTAGCATCTTTTGTTTCACATTGCTCTTTATGCACTATGTCTAAGGGATCAGAGTCCATTATTCCAGTTAAACCTCTTTCCACAGCCTCATCACCTTGAGAAGATATTTTGGTGGATTTTGTGACAGGTTTACCTATTTCAAAGGGATTTGATGCAGTAATGGTGGTTGTAGACAGATTTTCAAAAGAAACAGTTTTTATTCCATGCTTCTCTTCAATTTCTTCTTTAGGTACAGCAGAACTTTTCTGAGATCATGTCTGGTCTAGACATGGTCTTCCTTCTACTATAGTTTTAGATCAGGGACCCCAATTTGTTTCGGAATTCTCCAGACAGCTGAATGAAATCCTTTAGATCAAGCAGAAGATTTCTACAGCATATCACCCAAGAATGGATGGGCAAACAGAACAAATCAACAGGGAAATGGAAATGTATTTAAGGAACTTTATTGCTAAAAGGCAGGAACAGTGGGCTGATTGAATCAAAATGGCCAAATATCATCATAATAATTTCTATTCCACCTCCACTAAAACCACACCCTTTGAAATTACCAAAACATATCATCCAAGAATGGGTTTTGAAGCACCACCTAATACAGTTCCTTCATCCCTTTTCCTACAAGATATGTCTAAAACATTCAAGAAAGTCAAGAAAGCTTTAGAACAAACAAAAGATAGAATGGAAAAGCAAAACAAGACTAGCATGCCAAAATATACCAAAGGCCAATTAGTTTTGCTCTTCACAAAGAATCTATTGCTTTCTTATCCTTCATGAAAATTGACAAAGAAATGGATTGGACCTTTTGAAATATTAGAGGTTATTCCTCATGCAGTTCATCTTAAACTGCCAAAAACTATGAAAATACATTCTACTGTCAATATTTCAAGGATTAAATCATATCTTCCTTCTTTGAACAAACAAGATGTTCTCACTCCAGATCCAATCATCATTACAGAAGATGGTCATGAAGAATATGAAGTTGATTATATTGTGGATTCTTGTATTCATAAAGGCAAGCTGGAGTATTTGGTCCATTGGACTAGATATAGTGAAATAGATTGAATCTGGCAAACAAAGGAAGATCTAGCCAATTCTCCAGAACTTATCAAAAAATTCCATAAACTTCATCCTTCTGCTCCACAACATCTTTTCATATTGGATCAAAATTCATTCCTTTCTCTGTTTCAACCATATCATAACTATATGGAAGCTCAACCATTATGGGTGTCTCATCTGGAATCCAAGACCTAAAAAGGGGGTAGTGTTATAGTCCGCATTTTTCACTTTTCAATCATATGACCTTATCTTATCTTTCCACGTGGATATCTAATCTTTTATCTTATCTAGGCATGTGATGGGTCACATGATAGGTCTAGACCCAGGGCATAGGGTTAGCCTCATGTCTTCAGCCTGCATTTCATTTCCATTGTTCTTCCATTTTAGAAGCATTGTTTCCTTTCAGCCAATTGGCTATTCTCATGAATGCTTCTTTTCCATTTGATGGTGCCTCAGGGTCTGTGGGAATATTCCCATCAGGGTCTTGGTCCATGCACCATTCAGTACTGTATAAATACTGTAGCTCTAGCATGTCTCAAGCCCCAGTCTTGAGCATTTGTATCATCTAGTGCAAGTATCTCTATAAAGCTCATTTACTCTTGCTTTTATTCTCATCACATTGACACCAATACTGAAGCCCTTCACTAGGGTTAAGAACACTCTTCTGCATATCATTCAACATTGTGCATAACAATTATCTTCCTTGACATCTTCATTTGTTTCTTGAATACTTAAATATCTGCTTTACTTCTGAGTTTGCACCTGTCTCACTTTGCTATACTCTTAAATAGCTCTGCCTCTTTAAGATATAAATACTGTAGTCCTGTATCTTATATCTTAGTATAAATATCAACAAAAACATCCCCTTGTTGTTATTCTCACTCTGCCTAAGTCCTTAGGCTCACTTTAATTCTCCAGATTACTCTGAAGTACCTCTGGGTTAAGTAATATCCTTGAAGGAATCATGAAGCCCCACCCTCATGACTAGGCTTGACTCTCTTCATCTTGCCTATCCCTCTTGTTGGGCATTGAAACTACTCTCTTTTTTTACCTCTGATACCTTTGTAAATCAAAACACTGGAAAGTGCAAGGGCACACCACATAAGATGAAGCCAAGTTCCATTTTGTTATAGTTTGCATTTTTCATTTTTTCAATCATGTAACTTTATCTTATCTTTCCACATGGTTATCTAATCTTTTATCTTATCAGGTCACATGATGGGCCACCTGACTGGTCTAGACCCAGGGCATAGGGTTAGCCTCATGTCTTATACCTGTTCTTAATTTCTGTTATTCTTTCATTTTAGAAGCATTGATCCATTTTAGCCATTGGCTATTCTCATGATGACTTCTATTCTTTTTGATGGTGCCTCAGGGTCTGTGGGAATATTCCCATCAGGGTCTTGGTCCATGCACTCTTCTGTACTGTATAAATACTGTAGCTCTAGCATATCTCAAGCCCCAGTCTTGAGCACTTGTATCTTCTAGTATAGTGGTCTTACTAGGGCTCCTATATATCTTTTGCTTACTCTCATCACATCAACACCAACATCATAGCCCTTGATTAGGGTTTATCACTCATTGTTAACAACACTGACATCACCAAGCATAACACTTGCTCAAGACTACCACTACTAGTCAAGAGCACATACCACACAAAGATTATTCATGAAAAAAGAATATTCATGGGGACATGAGGAGCAACTAAAGGAGTTTATTTTTGAAGCAGTACTTGGATTTGAGGACAATAATTTTGAACATCAATCATTTCAACACAGATTTAACAAATTTGACAAATAGACCAGAAAGAATTTTGTGGAAAAAAGAGGTAGAGACAGGAAGGTTGCTACTACAGATAGGCTTCATTCACTCCATCCTTCCTCATCACTAAAAACCATATCTTGACTCCCAAAGACAGTAGCCCAACCTGTTGAACTTCAATCCATATGCCAGCTTGTTGAATGAATCAGAATCAACTAAACTTGGTTCAATCCTCTCTTAACAACCACATGTTCCTGATTTGATCCCTCAACCAAGTACACTCCCACTCCATACTCCAGGCCCCAGCACCCCTCCTGGCCATCAATCCCTACTACAACTGGGATGAATATAACTTCAGATCTTGGAGATATGATTTGGCTACTGGCCAAAAAACTTACCAGAATGGGAGAACAGAAGAAGATAGCAGATCCTGGGAAGTGGGGTGGTGAAAAGAAGAAGTGGAGAAAGTGGTTCATCTCCTTACAGATATGGGCTGACAAACAAAAGTGGAAAAGCAACAAGGAGTTGACAGCAGCAGTTCTGTCAAGATTAGAAGGATGAGCAGAAGATTTCACACAACTAATGCTTGAAAGGTATAGGGATGCAGAAGAAGAGTTTAGGTTGGCAGTGGATGGAAGTAGAGAGAAGTTAGGTCTGGAAGCATGGCCAGATTTCGAAGGAATTGCAGTTGAGCTCCACAACTATTTTTATATCAATGAGCTCACCCATGAATTACTCAAAAAATTAGAAGGGCTTTGACATACTTTGTCTATTGATAAGTATCTTCAGGACTTCAAGGTTCTTTGAAGAGAAGCAGACATCAGCAATGATCATGCAATAAAGCTAATGTGGGAGCAAATACAATACAGAGTCTATCAACAGGCATGTATGCAAGATATCAAAGAGGACTATATTCTCTTTGTAGAGCAGTGTCAAGGGATAGGAAGGTCATTCAAAAGAATGCAGATAGAAAGACCAGCTCCCTGATTCACCCCTCATTATCAATCCCCACAATATCCCCCTTCTAACCAATATTGACCTCCTTTTATTCCTTCCTGATCCAACCAACCAAGATTTACAGCAGTTGGCACTCAGCCTAGGTGTGGTGTACCCATGGAGATAGATCACCAGGCAGCAATGCAGGTCTGCACCTGTTTCAAATGCAGCAAACCAGGGCACATGGCAAAAGATTGCCATGGGGATTTTAACCCAGCAGCATCATGGCCCTCTAATAATTTTGGCAAGGGTCCCTAGCCTCAGGGACAGCAACAGAGGCAACAAGGTACACAGGCACAGTATGTGCAGCCTGTTCATTTCTCAGAGTTTACTCTGCCTGACACAAATGATTGGCAAATGGCAGAACTGGTCTCTATTGGGCCAGTGTATAATATGGCAGATACTGCCAGGTTTCAAGAAATCTCTGCAGCATCATGGGGTAGTATGGATAAAGCTCACACTTACTTCCAAGATGTCTTTGAGACAGAAAGGAAGCAAAAGGAAGCTGTGGGAAAAGTCTAAGGGATTCTGTTAGATTAGAAATGGAACTTCCAGTATGTAATTCTTTTTCTTCTTGTTCTTTTAATGTTTATACTATGAAATGGAATTGGGATGTTCCTTCTGTGACAGCATCTCAATCAAGCATGGCCCTGGATATAGGGTGCTTAATTCTGTCTGACAATATTAACAGACATTTATTTGCAATAGAAAGCAAAGAACAAAAAGATCTAGCCAAGTTATTTAATTGAAAGGAACACAATGAATTAGGTATAAGTGTAAAAATAGATGAAGAAGTTAGGGGAAAAAATGGTTTGAAAATGGAATCATGTGAACTAACCTTTGCAATAGTGGACTCTGGTGCATCAGTAACATTCATAAATCAAAAATTCATCTGAAAACATGGTTTGTATGAAAAAGATATGCCTAAACCCTTAACAGTATATAATGCAGATGGAATGAAGGGTAATACTGGAAAAATTGCTCACTACATGATTATTTATATAGCCATAAAAGGAAAAAATGGAAAGTGGCATCATAAACATATAAATGCTTATGTTTCTTCATTAGGAACTCTGGATCTCTTAATAGGATATGATTGATTTGCAAGACACAATCTGGAAATAGATTGGGTAAAGAAAACCATTGATTTTCCTAGATGTTCAGCAGATTGCAAAACACATCTGCTATCATAATGAGTTACCAAAGAAGAACAGTCCCAATTACAAAAAGAAGTATCAAAAGAATTATGGGAGTTTATTCTGGTGTTTTCACAACATGAATCAGAGCACATGCCTACCCAAAAGCCTTGAGATCATGCAGTGGAGTTAAAAGAAAACTTTGTACCAAAGAAAGATCATATCATTCCACTTTCAAATGAAGAAATGAAGGAGGTATGCAAATTTGTGAACAAGGAGATGAAAAAAGGATATATTAGATCTTCAAAATCTCTGCAAACTTCCCCAGTCTTCTTTATCAGCAAGAAAGATGGTGGGAAAAGAATGGTAATCAACTATAGGTATCTAAATGATTATACCATTAAAAACAATTATCCTTTACCTTTGATATTGACACTAATTGATAGGTTAAATGGCACTGATATGTTTACCACTCTAGATCTTAGATGGGGATATAACAACATTCATATGAAAGAAGGTGACAAATGGAAAGGAGCATTTACAATGCCAATAGGGGCTTTTGAGCCTCTGGTAATGTATTTTGGAATGTGCAACTCACCAAGTACTTTTCAGGCAATGGTTAATGACATCTTTCATGACATGTGGAAGCATGTAGTCATTTACATTGATGACATCATGATTTTTACCAAGAACAAGAATCATAACCAGCATCTGAAAATAGTTGCAGAAGTTTTAGGTCATCTTTGTGACCACAACCTCTTCTTAAAGCCATCAAAGTGTTATTTTGCTCAGCAACAGGTCAACTATCTGGGCATGGTTGTATCTAAAAAAAGGGTACAGATGCAACTAAACAAGACAAGTGCAGTTTGAAATTGGCCCATACCATAAACAGTCAAGCAAGTTCAAGCTTTTTTAGGATTAGCTAATTATTATCAAAGATTCATATCAAACTTCACTAATATTGCAAGACCCCTTAATTCCCTTACAAGAAAAGATGTCAAATTTGAATGGACATTGGCTTGCATGGTGGCCTTTGTTTGTTTGAAGGAAATCCTTATCTCTGAACCTCTCTTGTGTTATTTCAACTCCTCTAAACCTATTCTCCTCAAAACAGATGCTTTGAATATCACTATTGGAGCTATTCTATCTTACCAACAAGAAGATGGTCTTTGGCAACCTGCTACATATATTTTGCACTCTTTGGATCCAGCAGAATTAAATATCCCATTTACAACAAAGAATTGCTTGCTGTTATCTGTGCTCTTTGTGATTGGTGGCATTATTTAATCAGATGAGACTCCTTTGAGATCTGGACAGATCACAAAAATCTGGAGTATTGAAAGAAACCCCAAGATCTGTCTTCAAGGCAAGCTAGATGGCAAGCCACATTGGCAGAATATAATTTTAAAATGTGCTATAAACTGGATCCAACTAATGGAAGAGTGGATGCTTTATTCAGAAGACAAGACCATTTTGAAAACAAACTGGAACTAAATAAACAAATCATTATGCTTTCCCCTCATATTTTTCAATGTGTAGTTTCTTTTTCATCTTCCTTCTTTTCTCATGTACAACAAGCATCAGTGGACTTACATCTTCCTTCCAACTGGTGTTATAGTTCAGAAAACCATATTTATTTAAACAAAGGAAAACAAATATTCATTCCTGAAGAATTACAAATAGAAGCTCTTAATCTTTTTCATTCTTCTCCTTTAGGCAGTCATGCAGGTCAAAACTGCACCAAACAACTTTTATCTCAATATTATTATTGGCCAGGTCTTAATGAAGATGTTGCATCTTTTGTTTCTCACTGTTCAACATGTGCTACATCCAAGGGATCTAAAGCCATTATTCCAGTTCATCCTCTTTCTATGGCTTCTTCTCCATGGGAAGATATTTCAGTTGATTTTATTACTGGACTCCCAACATCAAAAGGATTTGATGCTATCATGGTAGTAGTAGATCAGTTTTCAAAAGAAGTGGTTTTCATTTCATGCTTTTCTTCTCTTTCTTCTCTTTACATTGCAGAATTATTTAGAGACCATGTCTAGTCAAGACATGGACTTCCTTCTTCTATCATTTCAGATCACAGCCCTTAATTCATCTCAGAATTTATAAAACAGCTTAATAAGATTCTTCAGATCAAACAGAAGATCTCTACAGCTTATCATCCACACACAGACAGTCAAACAGAGTGCATAAATCAGGAACTAGAACAATATTTGTGTAACTTTATTGCAAAAAGACAGGAATTATGGGCAGACTGGATCAAAATTGCAAAATATCATCATAATAACTCCTACTCAACATTTACTTAGACATCTCCCTTTGAAATAACAAAAACTTACCATTCTCATCTGGGTTTTGAAGCCCCATCTGCCAACAATCCATCATTCCATTTCCTATAAGATATGTCTAAATTATTTAAAGAAGTAAAGGATGTATTAGAAGAAACAAAGACAAGAATGGAGAAACAGAACAAAAAAAATCTACCTCAGTACTAGAAAGGTCAACAGGTTCTGTTATCCACTAAGAATCTTATGCTCCCTTATCCTTCAAAAAAGTTATTTAAGAAGTGAATTGGTCCATTTATGGTGGTAGAAGTTATTCCTCATGTAGTTTGTCTCAAACTGCCTTCTACAATGCATATCCACCCTACAGTCAACATTTCATGCATTAAACCATATCTGCCATCTCTTAGAGGACAAGACATTCTCATATCCAATCCTATTCTTATTACCAAAGAAGGCCATGAAGAATATAAAATTGACCATATAGTTGACTCTTGTATTAAGGGCAGAAAATTGGAATACCTAGTTCATTGGACAGGTTATGGAGAAGATGATCAGACTTGGCAAACAAAAGATAATCTAACAAATTCTCCTGAACTTATAAAGGAATTCCACAAGTTACATCCTTTTACATCTTAGCATCTTTTTACCATGGACCTTGCTTCATTTCAAGCTCTGTTTAAACCATATGCAAATTACATGGAAGCTGTATCTTTAGCTATGTCTCATCTGGAATCCAAGATCTAAAAAGGGGGTAGTGTTATAGTTTGCATTTTTCATTTTTTCAATCATATGACTTTATCTTATCTTTCCATGTGGTTATCTAATCTTTTATCTTATCAGGTCACATGATGGGTCACCTGACTGGTCTAGACCCAGGGCATAGGGTTAGCCTCATGTCTTATACCTGTTCTTAATTTCCATCATTCTTCCATTGGCTATTCTCACAATAACTTCTATTCTTTTTGATGGTGCCTCAGGGTCTGTGGGAATATTCCCATCAGGGTCTTGGTCCATGCACTCTTCTGTACTGTATAAATACTGTAGCTCTAGCATGTCTCAAGCCCCAGTCTTGAGCACTTGTATCTTCTAGCACAGTGGTCTCACTAGAGCTCCTATATATTTTTTGCTCACTCTCATCACATCGACACTGACATCATAGCCCTTGATTAGGGTTTATTGCTCATTGTTGACAACACTGACATTGCCAAGCATAACACATTTGACCAATAAAACTCTTTTCAAATCCTTTCAGAAGCCTCCAGACATCTTCAGAGTCTCTGGAGTATAACCTTCTCTTAGCCATAAGGGTTTCATTCATGAAGCAGATAATGGTAGAAGATCTATCAGTAATCTGCAATTGGTATAAGTTTTAACAATATAACACCTTGATATTTTATTATTCATTTCTTTGCTGTCATTATCAAACCAAGATTGTAACAAATAGTCAATTGTATCATTCAGAAAATGTGATCTCTATTACTCTATTATATATTCTATAGCATTAATCCTTGTATACAATCAGCAATACAACCATAAGGCAATATCTAGTGTTTTTTTGACAATAAATTCTATCTCAAACAACTATTCTGACAATAAATGGTATCATACAGTTTCCAAGAAATACCTATAGATTACCCTTGCTATCTTTGACATGATAATCTTTGACTGTTACAACCAAATGATTGCTTTATCTTTCAGCCAGATATAATCAACTGCACTCAGAAAATCAGAGTCGTTACTGTTACCTGTGAGTCCCATAACTAATGAAGCCGTATAAGGGAGGTGCGTAATGCCCACCTGACCTAGTCCGAAAACAGACTGCTTATTGAGCACTCATCGAACGCTTAAAGTTTGTAGATGAGGCATCATCGCCAGCTAGTCTTTTTAGTTCGGCGATATAGTGCTGCCTTTTTTCCAGATCTACATGGTCGAGGTTAGTGCACCATCGTGAATCCCGCAGAACTCAACAGAAGGTATGCCTGCACGACCAAACATCAACTGAAAAAAAAAACGAACCGTATGCCCACATGGCTGCACCAATCCTATTCGAGACGGTAAATGCAAGTCCAATGACCGGGATATCCTCCAACAATGCTGCAGTAAGGCCGAATACTGGTGATTTCCGTACAGGGACATAGGTTGGTAGATGCGATCACGTACGTCGGTAGTCCCACTTTCGTTCCTCAGTAAACACTGCAACCTCATGGTGTGTCATCCTTTTCGCTTTAAAGTACTTTGCGAGGGTACAATATGGTGCGAATCAGGATATTGACAGGGCGAAGGAAGGATGAGCCTACAGGTTTGTGAAGGTGTTGTGCTGTCCCCATGGCCTTAAGACTTGCTGCTACAAACGTGCCTACGAATGGATACAAGGAGAGCGGGAGAAGTAACACTGAGAAGATCACACGACGTCAGCACTCTACTGCGTATGGTCACTTGTGGCTGCACACCCACGCACCTTTCTTGACAACGATGCGGATAGCCCATATGCCCATCGCGCTGTTCACGCGCGCGCTCAGACCTTCATCAATGACAGGCGGCACGTCCCACTCCTCCACGTATGGCTGCCAAAAGTCAGGGCCTTTGCCGCGAGAGGTGATTGTCTGATCCCATGCACGGTGGCGGGCGATACGTATGTTCCGAGAGAGAAAGAACGTGATGATAGACGTGACTTGAGTTCCGACGAGTAGAATCGCCATATCTGATGAGCACGACATCAGGTGCACCGAGTGTACGTGCAGGACGCAAAGGACATACAAGTGGACACATTAAATGGTAAATTCACCCCGAAGAAGGTCTCCTCCGAGAGATCCGAAGCGGTCTGTGAGAGGCGAGTGACGTAGCCGAGCGAAAAGAGAGAGGATGGACTGTTAAGGAGAGCACGTATGATGTGCCTTTGGATTCGGTATGTCAGACATACCTTCAAGACATGTCACCAAGACATGTCAGCCAAAGCAAACGCCAGCATAAACAAACACACAGACGTACCCATATAAACCCGACAATGAGGCCGCGCTGCACGCCATGCTTACACTTGTCCCAAGCAGGTTTATAGAGCGATTTGTCTGTGCACAATCTAAAGGCCCCGACGACGACGTAAGACGGTGGAAAATTAAGACGAAGAGTCGCTCGTTTGAGGTTGATGGGTAGTGGATCTGATTCCAAGCTAGTCCTTGCCATCAAAGCTGCGAGTGGGGGTATCGGGTGGAGCAAACGGGCAGCCCTGAGCAATTCCTGTACCAATCCTATGGACCTGTGCCACCACCGCCATGCCCGAGTGCACGTGGTGTTGGGCGGTACTATTAACCGCAGGGCAGCTCTGTCCGTTACCGACTGACGTTTGACAATTTCTTTATCATTCGCGAGGCGATCACCCCGTTTCGCCGATACCCTCGCGAACAGGACATCACGGTGGAAGAATGGCGGACGGTCTCCAGATTATGAATGTTGACCTCAGCAGTACGTATCTGAATAATCGTGCTTGACGATCTCACGTATCGTCTGACAGTCATCAAGGCGGAGCTGCCAGCCTTTACGAACGAGTGGTCCAAATGTTTCGTCCAGATCTACATAGACAGTGGCCCAGTTTCTGTCCGTACGAAGCCAACGAGAAGTGCCGGGCAACACTCATGGGATGAACGGTTTTCGTTGTGAGTATCTCGAAATATGGCTTCCGTCACACTAAGCCTTGTTGCCCAACACGACACGCAGACCAGCGCGATCAGAGACGATCCTTCGCTTCGAGCTCAAACGAAAGGCTTTTCTACGCCAGCAGTCGCTGGCATTTGCAGAAGTCAAAATATCGGATCTCTTAGCAGGTCAACGGCAATCTGGAGGTATGGGAACACCTACATGTATGCGCTGCGATAAAAACTGTGTGAACAGGGATGGATCAGGATCATCCGATACAGCTTCGACCGCGTCTCGAAAAACAGACAACTAAAGGCGACAACTGGCAACTCGTTATTCGGTTACACGAGACAAGTAACCACCTAGAGGTGGTAGAGGACCGGCAAGCCGAGAGTATTGAGAGATGTATGGAGGAGATTGTGTTGAAATTGGAAGCTTTCATAGCAGTTGGTGATGCCGCTGCTCAGGTACGGCCCCCTTTGTTGAGAATCGACCATTAGCACTGACCGTGGTTCCCACAGATCCATCCTTATGTCCTCGTGGCATGGAAGACTGTGACTGCCTTCTACACGGTGCTGATTATGTGATCTAGTGTCCTTGATATCTGACTTACGTATCGTCTAGATCATCAGAGGACAGGTAGAACGATACGGGAGGCTCAACGACCTCAGTGAGCTGATGAAGGAATCTTACGTATTTGTCGAACACGTTAAATCTTTTCCGGAAAAGATACCCGTCCTGGAAGCAGCGATCCGTACTCTACTATCCCAAACGGTTGAATGCACCATGTTCCTCCGAGAATGTAGTGGACATGGCTTTGGGGGTATCGTCTTCTGTCTAATTAACTCATTTGAAATCTCAGACATGCCATATAGAACGCCTGGTGTCCAGTGCATGGACGGATCGCCAGATCGACAAGTTCTCACGGGCTTTCACTACGCTCAAACAGTCTTTGGAGATAGGAACCTCGGTGCAAGCAGCTCTCGTCTGTTTTCGCCTCGACGACAACATCAACAAAATGTGTCAGGTGCATCTGGATTTATATCATTAATGCTGCTGACGACACCCTATTCAGTGAGTACACAAACGTTGCTGAAGCTCGGACCCGCTGACATGGACGATGCGACCCGACCTGAGTGTCTTCCAGACACGCGTTTAGACATTCTCACCGATATTTTAGCCTGGGTTTCTATGCCTATCGCCAAGACTAGTGTTTATTGGTTACACGGCTTCCCAGGCGCAGGAAAGAGCACGATCGCAACGTCCGTGGCCAACATCTTCCGAGACCTTCGCCGTCTTGGTGCATTTACGTTTTTCACGCGAGGTGTGGCAGCCCGAAATGACGCCGCACTACTCATTCGCACATTGGCATATCAACTTGGTGAGTTCGACCACCGCATCGGCAGCGCCATTTCCAAGGTTATCGAAGAAGTACCAAGTATCAAACAAGCACCACTTCGCTGGCAGTTTCAAAAGCTCCTCGTGGAGCCGTTTGCTAGTGTCAACGATTGTCTCAGAGAAGGACCCATTCTCGTGGTGATTGATGCTCTTGATGAATGCAGACAGTCGAGTGGACGCGAGGAGCTCCTTAGAATTCTTGCGTCAGAGAGTTCCCGGCTACCACCCATCATTCGCATCTTCATCACAAGTCGTGCAGAGAGAGATATTTGTAGTGCATTCAATACCTCTCCCGATATCTCCATCCGCGAAGTCGACATCAAGTCGCCCGCAAACGAAAGGGACGTTCGGACATACATCCATCACAGAATGGTCGACATCCAGTCGCAAAACGAATGGTTGGATCTCTCCCCTGGCTGGCCAGGAAAAGCGCGGACTGATGCACTCGCACTTCGGGCCTCTGGCTTATTCATATGGGCTCATACTGCTTGTCTGTACATCGAAAAGGGACAGGACCCGGAGGAAAGGCTTTCCCAGCTCGTGCAAACTGCCTTATATGCAGATGCCGAGGCCGCACTCGATGCAATGTATGTTACCGCCCTTGAGTCCGCAGGTAGATGGGACGATGTCGCATTCGCCACTGACTTTCGCGAAATCATGGGGTTGGTTGTCGTCGCAAAGAACCCTCTCACTGCGCACACAATCGATCTGCTGAATGCCAACGTGGGGAGGAAACGGCGACCATGTCTGCACACGATCAGACATCTAGGGACGGTGCTGCAGTGGGCGGAAGACAAGCCTATATGCGTGATGCATCCCAGCTTCGAAGATTTTATCACTGACAGACGGAGATGTGGCTCAGACGCTTGGTTTGTCGATCGTCCAGTACACGAACTACAGATCGCGAGGCTTTGCATCGCGAGATTAGGGAAGGTGTTGAAAAAGAACATATGTGGAGTAAGGCTGTCAACGTCAGGTTGGAAGGGGGAGCTTCAGGAGGATGTCGCATACCCCGCTCGGTATTGGGTGGACCACCTTTGCAACTCAGAGACACGCAGCGAGCTGGAAGTGGCCGATGAAGTTGAAGGTTTTTTGCGTTCGCACTTCCTGCACTGGATCGAGGTGATGACAGTGATGAGAAACGCGAGGCAAACGATTGGAATGATGGTACGACTGAAAGAATGGGTCGATGTAAGTGTCCACCATTCTCCCTTACCCTTGTCCTGTTCTCTGAGGCGAATTGACTAGACCCAGCACCCTAATCACGAACCACTGTGCATATTTACAAAGGACGTCGTTCGGTTTTGTCAGGCGCACACCCACGTGTATGAACAGCACCCACTTTTGGTCTACCAGAGCGCATTACCATTCACCCCAAGGGCTACTACGGTGTTCCAGATGTTCAAAGGCGACCCAGAAATTCCCATTGTTGCAGGCGGGTTTCGTGAACATTGGTCTCCACTCCTCACCGAGTTTGGTCGGCAGGGTGCGTGCGTTGTCGCGATCTCCTGTTCACCTGACGGTCGATATATCGCTTCCACGAATACGTGGAGCATCCTGATTTGGGACTCAACATCTGGCGAACTCGTTACCAAACCTATACCTGCAAACAAGTCCCAATTTACGGTCGTCGTGTTCTCTCCTGACAGCCAGCATATCGCGTCTGGATCGGTTGACGGCACAGTCAAGCTATGGGACGCGCTGTCCGGGGAACAACTGGGTAGCACGTTGAAACAACATAGTGAACCCGTCTACAGCCTTGTATTCTCTAGCGATGCAAACGTGCTCGTATCAGCGTCCAAGGATCAGACAATCATTGTATGGGATGCAAACGATGGCTCGATGATACATGGACCACTTAGAGGACATCAAAAATCGATCCTCGCTCTTGCATTCTCACCCGTTGCAATGCACTTTGCGTCGGGATCCCGGGACAGGTCGATACGTGTATGGGATGTGGCATCCGGTGGGGAGGTCCTGTCACCTATTATCCACCGAGGGGGAGGCGTTACTTCGCTTGTCTACACCCCAGACGGAAACAGAATCATCTCTGGTTCAGATGACCGCACAATTCGTATCTGGGACGCACGCACAGGCATGCTACTCTACAACCCATACTCAGCCTCACAACCTAGTCCGTTCATTCTGACGGGTCACAAGAGTGACGTCTTCTCGATCGCGATCTCACCCAGTGGCACACTCCTCGCATCGGCCTCCAGGGACACGACTGTCCGCCTGTGGGACATGTCGACCGGGACAGAACTCTCACATCTCGTCCGAAATCATCGTCTTCCCGTCCGCGTCGTCGCCTTCTCGCGGGACGGAAAGCAGATCGTGACCGGTTGCCCCGATGGGACCGTGCGCATATGGGATGTCGAGAGCGAGGGCAGCATGGGTGCGCCGCGACTGCACAAGGGACTCGTGACCCACCTAGGCTTCTCCGCCGATGGCGCTCGGGTTGTGTCAGGCGGGCTGGACAAGACGGTGCGCATATGGTGCGCGGAGACCGGGCGAGCGCTTATCGAGCCACTTCGGGTGGAGCGGGAGGTGAGCGCCGTCGCGCTCGACGACGATACGGAGAGGGGAAGCGGCCGGATTCTCGCTGTAGACAAGGATGAC
Organism: Pulveroboletus cf. rosaemariae; assembly: GCA_038089275.1. Lineage (NCBI taxonomy): Eukaryota > Fungi > Basidiomycota > Agaricomycetes > Boletales > Boletaceae > Pulveroboletus > Pulveroboletus cf. rosaemariae. The sequence goes on along the minus strand of JBBPKN010000958.1, from coordinate 3,356 downwards.
GCAGTGTTCGCGTGGGATATCGTAACGCACGAAGCGCTGATGGCGACACCGGCGGATCACCCTGCTGCATACGCGAGGGTCGAAGAGGGGCGACTCGTCCTGGAGGGCAAGTGGATCGTGGATAAGATAACTGGTGACGTGGTGAGTATGTTGCCGAACATGTCGCCCGCCAAAGCGAGAGCGTCGTACGGGAACAAGATCGCGATCGGGCTGGCGAATGGGAGTATCGTGATCATGCACTTTCCAGGACTGTTGGGAGATTGAAGGAAGGTTGGGATTTCTTTCTTGACTACAGGACATTTCATTTGTGATGAGGCTTGTATTTCTAAATGGTGTGTGCTTGGATCGAGCCTCGTGAACCACGACATGGCCAATTGGCGTTCACAGTGGGAGAGGTTGTATGATACAGTAGTCAATACAAATTGTCCATGGACATTACTCTCCCTCACTCTTCGTCAGAAACTATCACCTCATTATTGAACTCCTCCAGTACCTGATCGTCTTCGTCACGATATTGATTCATCGGAATCACCACTGACCACCCAACCGGTACGTGCGTCATACTCGTTAGCAAGTGTCACTTGTCGGCCCAATGCTCTGCGACCTCCCTGATTATCTCCTCTTCTACTCCAACAAACACCACTCTCCATGTAAGGTCCTTTGTATTGGGTGGTACGCACACTTGCAGCTTCTCCAGATCGCCGAACGGCGACTGGCTATCTAGATGGAGATTTACTTGAAATACGACAATCTCTCTTGGACAGGAGAGCGCTGTCGATATCAGGAAACTAGTCGTGCGGGGCAAGCCAATAGAACGGCGGTGCCGGAGGCATTGGTTCGTCCCAATTGAGAGGAATAAGAGCAGATGTCCCTTGTAGCCTGGGAGGCAAGTCCGACGTGTTGTCAGCTGATTCCTGTGCGACCCATTTGCACTCTATTGATTTGTTTCCTGCAGAAAAAAAGTGATGGAACCAAGGTTCATAGATGTCATAACCTGCCTGACGAACCATTGAAGATTGACTCAGGGCATAGTAGAACTGCAGCCTTTCAGACGTGCGTCGCTCCCGAAGTCCCTCTGCGAGCCCCTTGCATGTGGTTCGTGTCAGCAAGTAGATGTCATAATCCCCGCGATAGACAACCCTCGTATCAAGCTTCCTCGGCCGATAGACGTGGAATAGTAACGCATCATCGAGTTCGATCACCCGATTGACGACTTTTGTGCAAGTGTCGACAGCCGCATATTCGGATTTGTGGAATCAGTGCTTATCGTCCATACCCGCTCGCCACATTTGTCTCACCAACGTTTGAGTATCGGCCCCCCACTTTCACCAGAGAGTGATCATCTGCCTAACATCTCGTTGCGACAACATGGAGAAATATCATTAGCGCTAGGTCCTTGACCTCTTCCTTGGACTAAATATCCATAACATAACACGAGGCACCTGCCTGCGTGCTCCATCCTATATAACACGATGCCTCCGGCGTGGTTGACTGGATAATTCGGATGCGACTCGAGTCTTGCACAAAAACATAGGGGGGTTCATGTATGGTTGAATTCAAATCACAGAGAACCCAGACGAAGTTGCACCTGAATAGCACCCGCAGGTCCCTGGGAGGGTGCAGGGTGGCGGTATCTGTGAAGAGGACATAGGATTGCCCACCCTACAGGCAACCAACAGCAACTGGCTGTCTCTGATGGAGGATGTGGACAAGTAGATGAGAAAATACGTTTTCCTTGAGGATACGGTGGACGAAACAACGATCAAAAGGTAGTCAGTTGGACGTATAGTCTGTAACGTACTGACACCAGGTTGTCCTGTCACTTAAGCCCTTCTTCGATATGCATCTGTCTGCAGTGCCTGCCGCGTGACATGATATTTATCTCTCAAGAGTTTCTTGTTATCACGTAAAATTGATAAGAAAACACTCAGAAGGTGATCGGGGAACTCTCCGAGGTAGACGAACTCGACACCCTGTGGAGAAAGGTGACCAAGGAGAGCTTCGGGATTACTCCAAGGAGTGTGCGCAAGTTTACTCAGAGAATCTAGAGAATCGCGAGGAAACATCTGTTCGGTCGTACAAAAGAGACGAGAGTTAGGTGTGGTGTCGGAATGAGCGCAAAAGATCCAACTCGAGTTTAGGGAGTTGAGACCGTATTGGGCTGGTGAAGTGCGTCGATGCCCTCACACGTAGTGAGATTTTGCAAGTCACAACTTTTGATATTTGGCTCCCAAGGCTGATGCACCTCTTTGTCGTGTCTGAAAGAACGGTTAGCACTTTGCGGTGCACAGCATCGGTCCTGCGGGTACTCACGGATCCACCGCCATTGATCAAGCCAATTCAGTCTTTACATTTCATCCGACATATGATCTCAGCTTGACATTCTGCAAAACGCGTCGTGCATGTCATCTAGCCACATGGGCCACCACCAGACTGATGCGGCTTCTCTCGAGAGAACGATGCTTGACGCAGGTGAGAGGGAGCGCGGCTTCGAGATGAGCGGATACCACTAGTGACCCTGTGGGCATACATACATCTCCAACACGCTTGCCGTTCGCAGATATGCCACGACTTTTCTTGCGTCAGTCTCGTTCGCTAGCCTCCCCGACTTGGAACTGTCTAACAGAACGTGGCAACAAACCTGAGGCTCAGTGACGGCGAGTCGCCGATAGCGGGACTGGTCAAAGCGTATGGATTGCCTAAGAGAACAGGCTGCACTTGGTACGCAATGTGTCGGAAGTGGTCCTAATGTGGGTCGTGCCTTGGGGGTCCGAGTAGGGGTTAGCTCCAAGGCACAAGGTGCCTGCACAAACACACCATATCGAGAGAGAGAAAACTTGTTACTCTGTACACTACGAGTAAACTCATATACCCTTTCCTGTGAAAGTTCGACAGTGACAACTGTGTATCATCAGTGTGGATGTCGTCGACGAATACCGGTGTGTGACAGTTCCAGGAGCGATGGTAACAACGCTGACGGTTCAATAAGACCAAGCACTGGTCCTTGACACTGGTCACCCCAAACGTATCATTGCAGTCGCTTTCCACCCGGATGGAAAGCATGTTTTAGGTGGGGGTGACGGTGGGATTCAGCGATGGCGACTGGCAGATGGTCAGCAGATCGGTGAGAAAATAGAGATGGAGCTGCGCGCGATATCCATCTCTAGAGATTCCAAATGGATTGTGTGCGGAACATTTGGGCGCGGAGCAAGCGTATGGGATGCAGAGATGAACAAAAAAATCATTGAGGTGGAGGGCACAAACTGGGTGGGTGCAGTCGATGTCTCCCCTGACTCAGCGAGGTTTGTCACCGGGACTGACCAGAGGACGGCGAACGTTTGGAGTACCACGACCGG
>JBBPKN010000957.1:0-24371 GCA_038089275.1 Pulveroboletus cf. rosaemariae | reverse complement strand
ACTTAACCAAATATAGTAATTTGCAGTTCCTTTACCTATAATCTATCTTTGAGTCTAGAATTTCAGAGATCTCAAACTCTGGTTTACCATTAATCTTAACTGGTGGTGGAGGTAATTGCATATGATTAGGGATCATATTGGGGACAGAGGGTTCAAGTTGAGAGATGTGGAAGACCAGATGAATGGACTTCATGTTCTTTAGAAGGTGGAGTATAAAGGACAGCAAATCTGCCTGAGTAATAATGGAATAAGATTCTAGGTTCTTTTTGGCAAGTTTTTTGGATAGCCATGTAGTTCTAAAGTACTTAGCCTTGATGAATACCTGGTCACCTACTTTAAGGTCCAGTGCTGGAAATTATTAAGCATCTGCAGGTTCTTGGTATCTGACTTGGGCAGCAGCTATTTTCTCACAAAGAAAAATATGGAGTAAGTCAAGATCAATGGCATATTCTTGAGCTTGGGTAGAGGTAAGATCATATTCTGGGTGAATGGAGATGTTCAGATAGTAGCTGTCATATCCCATGCCAATGGATCAACTCCACTATGTCTCCAGCATAACTCCAGTTGCTTGCATGCTTTAAGCTGTGTATTTTCTAGTTCACTTTACCTCTGTCTTTTCCTATCTAATGATTGGTTACAACTTTACCTATGCTAACTCTGTACCATTCTAATACAACTCCATAGTTCCTCTGATTTCACTTTTTGTTCCTGTTTTTTTCTGCCTCACTTTTTCCTGGCATCATTTAGTTTCAGTTTGACATTATTCAATATTGTCTCCTCTGACATCTTCATTTGTATCCAGAATATATTGGCACCTGCTTCACTTATGAGACAACTCCTTTCATATCTCTGTTTTCTCCTTAGATAATCTGTCTTTCTGAGATATAAGTACTGGAGCTCTGTATCTTGTACTTCAGTTTGAATATCAACCATAACATAACATTATGATCCTCTTAGATCCCCTTCTGCTTCATGACTTGACATTATACCTCTTATTGGGAAAAGTCCTACAGCCTATCCTGGATCTCCAGTAGTTTCCAATCCCTTTGTAAATCAGGGCACCCAGTACTAGCATAAGAGCACACCACATAAGGTGAAGCCAAGTCCCATCCACTCTGAAGTTATCCAGAGTATACCCAGAGTATGTTACAATTTTATAATAGTATATTCAAACTCCTACTTGTGCTGGTACTGCTATCATGTCTATTCATGTAACTAGAGCTTGCTCTCACACTGTCCTTGATCAGTTCAAGAGTTTCTCTGCCTGCCATGCCTTAGGCTTGGCCTCACAGGCTTCTGCTCCCTCTCACTTATTCATACCTAGTACTCCAGTTGATAAAGCCCCTAATGGTTCCAAGGTTCCCCAATCTCCCCATACCCCTGACAACTGTGGTGCCCAGCCAGGAGTACCAGATGACCCTGGAGATAACTCCTCCAATAAGTATTCCAATATTCCAGAGAATAATCCCAAACCCTTCCCAGATCTAGAACCTATTTCCATTTACCATAATACTATCACTGATCTCACTACCACCATTTGTGGATTAGCTTGCTCTTCCCATTGTACCCCTGAAACATTGCAGTGTACCAAAGTATGTGAACTGGACCAGTTTGATGGAACTGAACCCCAAAAGCTCTGTGTTTTTTTAATGCAATATAAGTTAAACTTTCAGAATCATCTCAAAGCCTTTGCCAATGACTAAGCCAAGGTCACTTATGCTCAGTCCTACCTTAAGGGCATGGCATTGGAATGGTTCAAGCCTAATCTCCTTCTTACTAAAGACCCTGACCTTTGTTTCTTGTGGATAGATGATTATAAGGAGTTCATTCAGGAACTCCAGACCAACTTCAGACTCCATGATCCATTTAGAGAAACAGAGCACCAGTTAGACCAGTTGACTATAAAAAATGGTTAACAAATCAACAAATATATAGTTGAGTTTAACAGAATCACATCTCAAGTCTAGGGCTATGGAGAAGGTACTCTTTACCACTACTTCTATAATGGTTTCCCAGACCACATTAAAGATGACCTTTCTTGCATTGGCAAGCCTCTGACCCTTATTAAGCTATGCCAGCTGGCTCAGACCATTGATGCTTATTACTAGGAGTGCAAATCCAAAATTAGCTGACAAGAAAAGTTGTCTCACCCATCCAAATCATCTGATAAACCCTCTGCCTTGACCTTTGGCCCTAATGAATCAAAGAACAAGTCAGCTAGTTCCTTCAGCTTCTCCAATTCATCTACTTCCCAGAAGCAGGACTTATTATCCAAGCTTGGTAAGGATGGTAAGCTCATTGCTAAAGAACACAAGCATCAACTGGAGAATCACCTTTGTTTGTTCTGTAGTATCACTGGGCATATAGCAAAGGACTGCCCCAAGTCTTCCTCCAAGGTGGCCAAAGCTTGCACTGCCAAAACCTTTGCTCTGAAAACCAAACTGGAGGCTTCTACCTCAGAGGCAAAAAAATAGTCCATAGTCTCTGTAACTCTGCATGGGCTGGAGGTTGCATTGATCCTTCCCATGCTTTACTGGAGGTTAGACTTAACATGTCCATTCTTTTAAATAATGCTTCATTTATGCCTCTTGTCACCCTTGTTTCACATGAAATTCATTTATTTTCTGCCCTGATTGACTCTGGTTCTTCAGATTGCTTCATAGACACCAAGTTAGTCAGTATCTACAATCTTCTGACTTATTCCATTCCTCTGTTGCAGCTCTGACTTTTTGATGGCTCTTCTAATTCTATGATTATAAATGCCATTGATCTTTTTATTTGTTTTGAAATCAGTGATATCACTCTGATGACATTTTATGTCACTCCATTAAATGAATCTAGTTCTCTTGTTCTAGGACACAACTGGCTTGCCTGCTACAATCCATTGATTGACTGGGTATCAAGTTGTATCTCATTCTAATCATCTGAACCAAACATGCCAACACCCCTAAGCTCACCTCCACAGCTTCTGGTTTCTCCAACTTAAGCTGACTCTGAACCTAATTCACCATGTTCCTCTGACCCCAAACCTCTGTTGATTGAGCTACTCAGCTCATTAGCATTCACACATGCCTGTAGCCTTGATGGCTCAGTCCCATTCTATCTGCAGCTCTAACCCCTAGAGAGTCATCTCCATTCTGCTTCTATTGCCCCTTCTCCAGCTGATCTTTCCAGTGTTCCTCAGGAATATCACAACTTCACTGATGTGTTTAGCAAAAACAAGGCATCTACTCTTGCCCTTTACCACAAGTTTGACCTGAAGATCAATCTGGAAAAAGGTACCTCTCTGCCTATTGGTACTTCCTATTCCCTATTACCCTTTGAGCTTGAAGCACTTAGGACTTTCCTAGATAAACATCTCACTACCGGCTTCATCTGATCCTCCACATTTACTCACACTGCCCCTGTTCTCTTCATTCAAAAAAAGGACAGATCCCTCCAGTTGTGTGTAGATTTCCAAGAACTCAACAAAATCACAAAGAAAGACTGCTATCCCCTTTTGCATATCTTTAATCTCCTTGATGCTTCAAGCCATGCAACTATCTATATCAAACTCAACCTTAGGCATGCTTATTATTTAGTTCACATTGCTAAGAGTAATGAGTAAAAAACCTCCTTCCATATGCACTATGGCTCATATAAGTGGCTTGTCATGTCATTTGAGCTCACCAATGCTCCTGTGGCTTTCTAGCAGTTTGTTAATTCCATCTTCACTAATTTTCTTGATGTTTCAGTAATTGTTTATTTGAATAATATTCTAATTTTCTTCACTGACCAGACATCTCATACTGAGCATGTCTGAGAAGTTCTCTGCTGCCTCCAGAAACACAGCCTTTTTGCCAAATCCAAGAAATGTAAATTTCATATCAATTCCACTGAATATCTTGGATACCAGCTCTCCTCTTCAGGGCTCACTATGTCCCCTGCAAAGGTTCAATCCATCCTAGATTGGCCTGAGCCTTGCAAAGTTTGTGATATTTAGCCTTTCCTCAGTTTCACTAATTTCTACCACTGCTTTATCCAGAGCTACTCTAACATCATCATTCCCCTGATGCATCTTACCCACAAGTCTGTTCATTGGGATTTCGATACTTCTTGTTGCACTACTTTCCAATGCCTCAAGGCTGCTTTCACTTCTGCTCCTATTCTGACCCATTGAGTTCCTGATATTTCTCTCATCATTGAAACTGACACTTTAGACTATATAATTACTAATATTCTCTCACTCCAGTATCCAGACAATGAGATCTACCCTGTTGCTTTCTATTCATGTATACTCACTGTGCTAAACTCAACTATGACATTCATAATAAGGAGCTCCTTACTATTTTCACTGCATTTATAATCTGGCATTATTATCTCAAAGGTTCCAGTTCTCCAGTGAATGTTGTTACTGATCACAAGAACCTGAAATATTTTGCTATGTCTAAACTTCTGACCCACTAGCAAGCCTGGTGGTAGAAGTTTCTCTCTTAGTTTAATCTGATTATTTGTTTTCACCCTGGTTATTTAGGTACTAAACCTGACACTTTAACTAGATGATAAGATGTCTATCCCAGAGAGGGGAATAGCAACTATGCCCTCATCAATCCACATAACTTCTGGCCCATGTTCATACAGAAGCAACTTACTGCATCCCTCTGGGCTTTTTCCCTAGCATCTCTGGTATTCTGGTCCACATTTTTCTTTAACATTGAAACCCTCCATTGTGACATCCTCTTGACACTCCTTTCTGATTCCACTGCCTCTACCCACTTGTCCAGCACCCTTTTATCTAACTCTTGTTGGTCTAGAGATCCAGAAGGCTTCTTGCATCTGGACAACTGCATCTATATCTCTAACACCTCTGACATCTGCCTCCAGATTCTTTGCTACAAGCATAATCACCCCTTATTTGGATACTTCAGTCAGAATTAGATACTAGAGCTCATTCACCAAGAATATATCTGACCTGGCATTCAAGCATTCATTGAAGAGTACATTTCTTTATATACAGCTTGTGCCCATGCCAAGGTATCCTGTTATAAACCCTATGGTTTTCTCAAGCAGCTCCTCATTCCAGAAAAGCCATGGAATTCCATCTCTATGGATTTCATTGAATAGCTCTGTTAAAACTTATTCCAAAATAAAAGAAGACTGTTAAAAACTGATACCAGTACAGATATACTTTTAACCAGTTCCTTTCTAAACAAAACCCTTGACACTGAAAGAAGGTCATAACTCCAGAGGGCTCTGAAGGGCTCCAGGGGAATCTAGAAAGGGTTTCAATGATCAAACAGGACTCAGCTTCACCCTATGTGATGCACCCTTGCACTTTTTGGTGTCCTAATTTACATAGATGTCAGAGATGGTTAAGAAGGCTGTCTCTATGCTCAACAGAAGGGACAGGCAGGATGAGAAGAGTCAAGCCTAGTCATGGGGGTGGGACTTTGTGATTCCTTCAAGAATATTACTTGGCCTCAGAGATACTCCAGAGTAACCCAGAGGGTTAGAGTGAGCCCAAGGGCTCAAGCAGAGTAAGGACAAAGACAAGAGGGTGTTTTTGTCATTTTTGTTGATATTTGTACTGAGGTACAAGATACAAAACTACAGTACTTATATCTCAGAGAGGCAGAACTATCTAGAAGTATAATGAGATGAGACAGGTGCAAACTCAGAAGCAAAGCAGATGTCTAAATATCTAAGAAATGAATGGAGATGTCAGAGAAGACAATGTCCAATTATGTCAGACTGAAACTGAAGGGTAACAGGATGCAATAGGGGGAAGCAAGAAATAGGAATGGAACAGAAATAGTAACAATAATGGTAATGGTAATTGAGACTGGGAATGGTAACAGAGTTATACCAGGATGTTCCAAAGATGACAAAGGAAAACTAGGGTAGTACTTAACTGGAGCAGAGATAGACTAGAAATGAAATGGAGCAGAGTAAAAGCAGAAGCCCAGGGAAGCATATAATACTAAGGAATGGAAAGCATATATGCATAGCTAAGGGAGACTGGAATAGTGACAGAGGGCTGGAGTTGCCTGGAGGGAAGTCAAAGGGCTAGAGTGGCTTACTAGGTACAAAGACCAATTGTAAGCTAGGTTAGGATGGGGTCAGAGTTAGGTCAGAGATCTGGAATATGACAAGCTCCTGGCTTCCTCTGGTTACTTTACCATCCTTATTGTTATAGATCATCTATTGAAGCAGTGCATCTTCATCTCTACAGATGACAAGGTAATCTCTTCAGAGCTTATTAAACCCTTCTTACTCCATACTTTCTTCAAACACAGAGTTTCCTTCCACATCATTTCCAATTGAGATTCTGAGTTCATTTCCCATTTCTTCCATTCTCTGGGTCAAGCCCTCAATATCTGCCTCCACTTTACCTCTGGATGATATCCAGAGGGTAACCAGTCAAACTAAGCAAATAAATCAAACCCTGGAGCAGTATCTATGCATTTATTGCAACTATTAGCAGGACAACTGGTCTGAACTCCTGCCCCTTATAAAGTTTGCTTATAATAATGCCCCTAATGCTATCACAGATGTTTTCCCTTTCTTCACTAACAAGAGCTACCATTCAAATATCTCTGTGCATCTGGAATGCAATCTCACCTCTAACCAAGCTTGAGAATATGCCAGTGACCTCAACTTTCTCCACACCTTCCTTTATGAAGAAATAGCTGCTGCTCAAGTCAGGTACCAAGAACCTGCAGATGCCCAACAATCTTTGGCACCAGACTTTAAAGTAGATGACCAGGTATTTATCAAGGCTAAGTACTTCAGAACTACATAGCCATCCAAGAAACTTGCTGAAAAGAACTTAGATCCTTATTCCATTATCGCTCAGGTAGGCTTGCTATTCTTCATATTCCATTTCCCAGAAAACATAAAGTCTGTTTACCCAGTCTTTTATGTTTCTCAACTTAAACCCTCTGTCCCCAACATAATCCCTGATCACATGTAACCACCCCTATCACCAGTTAAGATCAACAGTGAACTGGAGTTTGAGATCTTCAAAATTCTAGACTCAAAAATAGATTATAGGTAAAGAAACTGCAAATTAGGTCATGCTTTGAAGATCATTGAGAAGTTTCATCTCTGTTATCTGGAAAAACCCAGGCCATCATATGATTAACCAACTGAGTAGTGGATCTAGTAATCTAGTTACAAGATCCTCTATCTACTCAAAGCTTATCTTTTTGACCTTCTTGTCTATCACAGAAATTCCACCAACCTCTGTGCAAAGTTCTGACAGCTCTGCTGCTACCTCATTAACCTCCCTGTCCTCACTCCCTAAACTCCCAGCTTCTCCAGTTTCCTTCACCCATGTCTTTTCCAATGTATCAACCAGCTACCCCAGCAGCCAGTTCTTGCATTTTGCCTTCTGCCATACCTTCCCACCCATCTCCCTTATTAATGCCTCTATTAGGTAACAGCCCTCAGCCATCTGCCAAAGACCCTCCTCTGTCTCCTCTGAGTTTGCCCTACTATTGGACACCTCTCTCTCTCCCACCTTTCATCTCTGCTTTCTCTCTAACTTTTCCTGGCTAAGGTAGTTATACCTTACCTTTGCCTCTATACAGGCAAGGCATGATGTTGACTTGCCTGGACCCACCTCACACTCCAGTCCCTAGTCATTGCATCTCCAACACTCTGATTTCTCTCCTGCTCTCCTCTTGCCATTGCCACCACTTGATCCCACCTGGGCTTGGTGAAGTTTCTCCACCTAAGCCAGGTTTAAGTGCTAGGCTCTGATCATATTTCCAGTACTCACCCATTTCCAAACCACCTCCACTACTTTCCATGCCTTCTTGTCATATCCTGGACCTCTGACCTGAATTCCAACCCCATTTCAATCTGGCTTACAATTGGTCTTTATATCTAGTAAGCTGCTCCAGCCCTCTGACTCCCCTCTAGGCAACTCCAGCCCTCCATCACCATTCCAGTCTTCCCCAGCTACACATGTACACTCCTGCCCCTCAGCATTATATGCTTCCCTGAACTTCTGCTCCTACTCTACCCTATTCCACTTTCAGTCTATCTTTGCTTCAGTTAAGTACTACCCTAGTTCCCCTTTGTTATCTCTGGACTATCCTGATATAACTCCATTACTGTTCCCAGTCAGTTACCATTACCATCATTGTTACTATTTCTGTTTCATTCCTGTTCCTTGCTTTTTCCTGTTTCATCCTGTCACCCTTTAGTTTTAGTCTGACATGATTGGACATTGTCTTCCTGACATCTCCATTCGTTTCCTAGATATATAGACATCTGCTTTACTTCTGAGTTTGTACCTGTCTCATTTCAATACACTTCTAGATAGCTCTGCCTCTCTGAGATATAAGTACTGTAGTTTTGTATCTTGTACCTCAGTACAAATATCAACAAAAACACCAGAAAACCCTCTTGTTGTTATCCTCACTCTGCTTGAGCCTTGGGCTCACTTTGACTCTCTGGGTTACTCTAGAGTATTTCTGAGGCTACATGATATCCTTGAAGAAGTCATAAAACCTCACCCCCATGACTAGGCTTGACTCTCCTTGTCCTGCCTGTTCCTCCTGTTAAGCATAGAGACAGCCTTATTATCTACTCTAACATCTATGTAAATTGGGACAATGGAGAAGTGCAAGGGCACACCACATAAGATGAAGCTGAGTCCTGTTCAACCATTGAAACCCTTTCTAGATTTCCCTGGAACTCTCTGGAGCACTCTGGAGTTCTGATTTTCTTCCAGCATCAAGGGTTTCATTTTTAAAAAAAAAGGAACTGGTTAAAAGTATACTCGTCTTGGTATAGGTTTTAACAGTCCATTTTAGTAGGATGGAAAGTTTTAACAGTATATTCATACTCTCACTTGCACTCCTCTTGCCTTCACATAAGAATTGGCCTTCACTGTCTCTCAATACTCAATTCTGAACCACCTGCATGCTTGGTGCACTCATGGGTGATTCCTCTGAGATCTCTGGAACTTCATTCCATCCCTTGTGTCAGCTATTAGGATATGAACATTAATGACACTGCTATAACCTTGTGCTCTTCTGGGCATTTGACCCCTAAGTTAATCTAGTCCTCATGGCACAAGCCCCTTACAGTCCCAATGTTCCAAGTCACTCTGAGTCACTCTGACAATTCTATGATATCAGTCACTGGCCCCATTGCTCAAAACACATGTGCCTAGATTTAACTTCTAACTTCTGTCCCTGGCATTCCCCTATTTTTAACTCTGGGCCCTCCAGAACAGCTGTGATTTCCTACTATCAGACAGCATCACCAGCCCTTATGGATCCTTGAATGCAGCTTAGGTTATGGTTCCCTATCAATGAGTACCATTTCCTCCATTTTTCCTGCTCTTCTCCAGCATCTGACTCTGGTTCTCTGACACTTTGTTGTTATCTGGTAATCCTTGACAGAAAACCACTCCCTGTCACTCTGGACTATTCCAACCACTTTCTTATGCCTAGATCTAGCCATCACAGTCTAAGCATCTTCCAGCCACATTCCCAGCCCCTTCTTGACAAGTCACTCCAGAATTACCAATAGATGATCATCAACCTCTAGCATTGGTTCTCTACTCCTAGGCAATCCATTTCTGGCCATTGGTCCTAGCCTTTTGAGACTTGATCTTCCGAGCATGACAAGTCTATTAAACCTGTATCTCTTTTCTTCCCAATCTCCAGCACTATCTTTCTGTGTACTTCCAATTATTATGACCCCCATTGAATACCTTGTCCTATTTTGGAATTGGAAGCCCCAACACTCCAACCTTTCTACCTGCTTCTGCTCCTTTCAACACCTCACCATCTCTTTTGATTTTATCTCTTCTGCTCAAGCTATCAGACCTCCACAAACCCTACAAAGACTGTTGGCTTCACTCTGTTGATTCCTAGCATCACCCTCTGCTGGATAGTTTGTATTTACTGATTCTAGAACACCACTAACTCACCCACTGTGATCCGTTAATCCTGGGTATTGAGTAGTATCTTGTCTGTTCACTGGATAACACATGCCAGCATCCCATGCACCCCCTGTAGCTCTATACCACTCCAGTCTCAGCTAACTCTGATCTCAAACCATAGCTTTTGTTATCATGATCTGGTAGTTATAACACTGTTGCTTAAGTACATGATTGTTGCTGCATTACTCTGCTTCTATAGTAGGCCAGTTTCATCTGTTGATATGCCTATCAGGAAGACCTCTGTTCACCTCTGACCCTCTCCAAACTTGTAGCATTAGACCATTGTTCTTTATTGCTGTGGCACCTTGGCCACCTGTTTCCTTATCCTTGTAGCTATGGTATACCCACCTTGCTGACCAACCAGGCTTCAAAAGCACCACCCCTCTTCCTCTGCACTCCGCCACATTCCCCATGTTTCATCTTGCATGCCAAAAGTCTCTTGCCCCCTCTGGGCATCTCCATCCATTTCTGCCTCCCTGGATAGTTCATACTTCCATTATGACTGCACTGCAATTATCCTTTCTTTTCCTGCTTGTGGTTGGTGGAGTGTTGTTTTGGTTCACTATGATTCTCTGCTTGGATTTCTTCTGTATGGTGCTACATTTGTTTTATGCACCACCTCCCTATAATCTCATGCTAATGGCACCCTCTATCCCCTTATGAGAGACCTGTTTGGTGGAATTGTCTCCAAACCTCTCCATCTCTTGCCTGGGAAATCCTTGCTCTTTGGACATGGTTTCTGATGACTCCATTCTGCTCATGGGTATTTTTCCTTTTTTTTCTGCATGTTGTCTCAGGACCTATCTTTCTGTTTTTCCTGGGTATTCTTTTTCTGGTAGACCTTCTGCTCTTTTGCATCTCCTGAGAATGCTGCCCCTTTTTTCAGAATCCTTTGGAACCCCTCTGTTATTTGCCTTGGGAATTCCTTGTTCTTCCAGCCTTGTTCTGACAGCTCTGTTCCTCTTTACCTTCCATTTCTGTTTCTTCTGACCTGTTGTCTGGGACTTGTTCTTTCATTTTCCCTGGGTTTTCCTTCTCCTTTGGGGATCTTTCTGCTCTTCCTATGTCCCCTGGGACCTTCCCATTCTTGAGTCCATCCTTTGGTGGGCCTTTCCTTCCAGCCTCCCTCCTGTCTTTTCAGATCCTTCTGGACCACTTCTGTTTCACACCTTGTGCTGCCCCTGGCACCTTTTCTTGCTGTCTCCTAGTTGATGATGGGATGTCAACCTTGAGGCAGGGATAGCATCTAGTGACCACACTGGGTACTGCTGCTCGCATCTAGCAATCCAGTCTCCCTTACTCTTGCCCTTTCCTCTGTTCTCCAGTTCCTCCCTGGTCTTTTCCACCACAGTACCCAGGCTATCTGGTTAACTATCTACCTTCATGCAATGACCAGATGTGCTCTGTGCTGATTGCCCCCTCTGACCACCTTTACCACTAGTGCAGTGCCTGACTCCTACCTATGTTGATTGTACCCAGCCCCATCATTTCCAGTCATCTCTGACTCTTTCTGGAGTAGCCCACCTCCCTCTTCTAGTTGCTGCACATAGACAACATGCAATTCAATCAGTATACAGACATTTGTTGTGTATAGGAGGTGAGGCTAGTGAGCTACTCTCAGCAGAACATCCACTCCTCTGGACCTTCTCCAGTCCCCACCATAATATCCTCTGGCTCTGTCCTAGCTCTGAGTTTGGCCACAAAAACCCTCATTCTCTCTCTGACCTTCTAACCTCCATGCCCCTCCCACTGAGCATCATAATCAATTACATGAACACCAGACTCTGCCCTAGGTATTCCTTTTGGCAGCCCTCCTCCATCTGGATCTTGACTAGGTCATGAAGGAGCCTATTCTGCTCCCTTAAGTCCTGATGAATCAAACCACCAACCTCACAGATTGCATTGGCAACCAATCCATCACCTATTGTACCAACTTCTTGGGCTGCCTCATTAAAAGTAGTGAGGTTCTGGACTCCTTTCACCATTCCAATCTATACTCTGCCCCTATTCTTTTGGCTGTTGTTCACTCCCCCTATTTCCATTAAGGCACCAGCCTTGTATGCCTCAACTCTGCACCTCCTTCTTTCCTGATTCTTGACCATTATAAGGGCCATCCTATCATCAGGATGGAGAGTGAGCTGGTTATCTGACCAGAAGTAGAGATCTGGGAATCCAGCCATGATAGAGTGGGAAAATGAGCACCAACTTTTTTCCTTGGGAACTTATCTTCCTTGAGCCAACTCCATGCTAACCCCAACTCTAACTGAGTACAGAATCCATTTGCCCTTGATTATTATGTTTTAGTTCCCTTTGGAAATAAACAAATCTCCCTTAACTTTACCCTAGATCTGACTCTTCTGACATTTGTTTTGATCGTTATTTGACTATCGGACTCTAGTCTAATTTCTGACCTTTTTTCCAGAAGTTATTCCAAAGCCCTGAAACTCTCCACTTCTACCTTCTTCATTCCTTTTCAGTTCCCTATCCTTATGGCAGAAGCAACCATTTTTGACATCAGGTTTTAATCTCACTCCTTTGGGAAATTCAGCTATTTCTTTCATCTGTTCTTGGCTATCCATTTGTTCTCCTTATTGCCCCATAACCACCCAAGGTATCACTTACCTGGTCATGAGATTTTATTTTGACAGGTTATTACAATTTGTGAAAACCTTACTTTCTGGACTTACTTTGCATGTTCTCTGAACTTGTTTATTCAAGGCTTGAAGCCTTCACTTCAGAAGTCATTAACCCCTTTTCATATCCTTATTTCTGGCTCTCCAGATCATTGCCAAACCCTGACCTCTGTTACAAAGACAACTGGAGTAGTTACTACACTACTCTAGTATCATTATGTTTTTATCTTCATCCCTTTTTGCCCCTTCCCCAGATCCCCATCCTGAGCTCCACTACCTCTTCTGCCACCTCTTCCTCTTTGCTATCCTTTGGCCCACTCTCTGCATCCTCTCTGCTTACCTGCCATATGGGATTGAGGATGTCGACCAGCCATGCTAGTAGCCAGTTCTTCCTCCTTATCTCCCACACCACCCAGTCCCCTACCTCCCATATGGTTGCCACCTGCTCAGCACCACCCTCTGTTCCCTCTAAATGAGCTCTCTTTTTGGGCTGCTCCTTCTCTATATCCCTCCGATGCTGTTTCTATATTGGCTTCTTCTCCCTGGGGCATTTATACCTTGTCTTGGCCTCTTGACAGGCCAAGCATGACATGGACTTCCCCATGCCCACCTCACACTCCATTCCCCTATCTGCACACCTTTAGCATACTAGTGTCTTCTCTGCCCACTATTTCCCTTTGTCATTGCTAGGCCCCACTTGGGCCTGCACTTGTGCCACCTGTTAATCATCAGTGGTGCTACTCACAGAATAACAACCATGATACTTACCTTTTCTTGGGCAGCAGCCTCTGCCATTCTCTGGGCCCTCTTGGCCTTCTTGGCCTGCCTTCAGGCAGCCTTCTCTGCCATCTTCTGGATCTCTTGTGTCCTTCTCCATTTCTCCTTCTTTCTTGCCTTTGCATGCCTCTTGTGCTCAGCATATTTGACATTGCTCAATGCCTCATTGTTATTGGTGCACTCCATGAGGCATTCATCAGCCCAGGCCATGAGATCATTGAAGAAGGCCATGTTGTTGTAATAAAGAAAGGATGAGCTACCATTAAAGTCCCTGTTTTTATTCATGAGTGAGCCAAGAAACTCTGCTCTTCCACTCCATTGTAACTAAACAAGGTCATGTGCTCATTGCCTCCACAACCCTCCATTCTACCTCCAATGTTACCAAAGTGCACAATCACATGCTCATTACCATACTATTGCAGATCACATGTCCATACTCTCTGCACCCCAGGCCAACAGCCTTCAAGGATTCAGGTCTAAGGGGGGGAATACTGTCATATTCCAGACCTCCAACCCAAATTCTGACTTTATTCTGACCCAGCTTACAATTGGTCTTTACATCTAGTAAGCTGCTCCAGCCCTCTGACTCCCCTTTAGGCAACTCTGGCCCTCCATCACCATTCCAGTCTTCCCCAGCTATACATGTATGTTTTTCACCCCTCAGTATTATATGCTTCCCCAGACTTTCACTCTTATTCTGCCCATTCCACTTCCAGTCTATCTCTGCTCCAGTTAAGTACTACCCTAGTTCCCCTTTGTCATCTACAGACCATCCTGATATAACTCTGTTACCATTCCTGGTCAGTTACTGTTACCATCATTGTTACTATTCCTGTTCCATTTCTGTTCCTTGTTTTTCCCCTGTTTCATCCTATTACCCTTCAGTTTCAGTCTGACATGATTGGATATTGTCTCCCTGACATCTCCATTCGTTTCCTAGATATCTAGACATCTGCTTCACTTCTAAGTTTGCATCTGTCTCATTTTGATACACTTCTAGATAGTTCTGCCTCTCTGAGATATAAGTACTGTAGTACTGTATCTTGTACCTCAGTACAAATATTGACAAAAATACCAGAAAACCCTCTTATTGTCATCCTCACTCTGCTTGAGCCTTGGGCTCACTCTAACCCTCCAGGTTACTCTGGAGTATCTCTGAGACTATGCGATATTCTTGAAGGAGTTGTAAAGCCTTACCCCCATGACTAGGCTTGACTCTTCTTGTCCTGCCTGTCCCTCCTGTTGAGCATAGAGATAGCCTTATTACCCACCCCAACATCTATGTAAATCAGGACAATGGAGAAATGCAAGAGCACACCATATAAGGTGAAGCCAAGTCCCATTTGACCATTAAAACCCTTCCTAGATTCCCCCAGAACTCTCCAGAGCACCCTGGAGTTCTGATCTTCTTCCAGCATCAAGGGTTTCATTTAAAAAAAAAGAGGAACTGATTAAAAGTATACTTGTCTTGGTATAGATTTTAACAGTCCATTTTAGTAGAATGGAAAGTTTTAATACTCCTCCACTTTCTTTTAAGCCTTTTCCTCTCTCCTCACTTTCCCCTGCTGCTTCCACTTGGCATACTTCACATCACCAAGCTCCTCTTTGTCTTCAATGCACTCCTCAAGGCACTCATCAGACCAGGTATGAATATTGGCAAATGGAGACATAATGAAAGGAACTAGTATGGAAGTTTCTGGAATGATATTTGCTTTTATGGATTTCTGGCCAGCTAAACCCTAATGCCCACTCTGCTCATGTATTCATCAAAAGCACATGCTTCACAGTCTTCAGGGGTTCAGGCCTTAAGAGGAGAATACTATCACATCCTATACCAACAGATTAACTCCACTATATCTCTGGTGCAACTTTAGTTGCTTGCACACTTTAAGCTGTGTATTTTCTAGTTTCCTTTACCTCCATCTTTTCCTATCTAATGATTGGTTACAACTTTACCTATGCTAACTCCATACCATTCCAATACAACTTCATAGTTCCTTTAATCTCACTTCCTGTTCCTATTTCTTTCTACCTCACTTTTTCCTGGCATCATTTAGTTTCAGTTTGACATTATTTAACATTGTCTCCTCTGACATCTCCATTTGTATCCAGGATGCATTGGCACCTGCTTTGCTTATGAGACAACTTCTTTTATATCTTCATTCCCTCCTTAGATAATCTGCCTTTCTAAGGTATAAGTACTGGAGCTCTGTATCTTGTACTTTAGTTTGAATATCAACCATAACATGATGTTATAATCCTCTTAGACCCCCTCCTGCTTCATGACTTGACATTATACCTCTCATTGGGAAAAGCTCTATGGTCTATCCTGGACCTCTGGTAGTTTCTGACCCCTTTGTAAATTGGGGCATCTGATACTAGCATAAGGGCACACCACATAAGGTAAAGCCAAGCCCCATTTACTTTGGAGTTATTCAAAGTATACCCAGAGTACATTGCAAATTTATAACAGTAGCTTTTATTAGCAAAAAAAGGAGAAATACCTATGATAGGTGATAAAGAGGACAAAAGAATAATCAAGAAAGAAATGGAAGAAATAATCAAATTCCCTAAAGGGATGAGATTAGAAACTAATGTTGAAATGGTCACTTCTGACATAGAAACAGAGAAACTGAAAAGAAATGAAGAGGTAGAAGCAGAGAGACACAGGGCTTCAGAATGACTACTGGAGAGAAGACCAAAAATTAGACTAGAGCCCAATAGTTAAACAAAGACTACAAAACAAATGTCAGGAAGGTCAGATCTAGGTTAGGAAAGGAATGGAGTTGAGAAAGGTTTTTTATCTCCAAAGGAAACTGAAACATGCTGATTGCCAGCAAAACAGTTCATCATGTGGCTAGGGGTCAGAGCTAAATCAGAATTGGGTAAGATTCTAATAAAGCAGATAGGGGTAGAAATATTGAAGACATATCCCATTTCTAATGTCCTTATTCAGTGAGCTTCAATACTGGTCTGACAAACAACTAGCTCCTTGTCCCCTTAATGGAGTGGGCCTAATATGGGCCAAACATCTGGAGTGTATGAGAAGGAGATTAGCCAGCCATATGGTTTTAAATTAGAGGAATGCTATGCAATCATTAGGAGGACAGAGATCTGGGACCAGAGACATGGAAGGAGTAGCTGGAGGGGTGGAGTGGACACAATCCAGGGGTTCAGTGATTGGAGGAGGTGGGGGGTCAGAGCCTGTGGGGAACTGCCTGGTTGTGGATGCCATTCAAAAGATCAGTGATTGCCTTTGCCAAGAAATAAAGGAGCAGAACAAGCTTCTTCACAACCTAGTCCAGATCAAGCTGGCAGAAGGTTGTCAGGCTGAGTACATTGTGGCAGGGGGACCAATGGTTATCCCTGTTGGTCTCAAGGCTGAGGCCAAGTAGAAGGACAGCAGAGTGGCAGTTGGAGAGAACTCAGAAGAGTGGATGTTTCACTAAGAGTTGCTTGCTGGTCTCACCTCCTGTATACACAAATGACAGGTATACTGATTGAATTGCATATTGTCTATGTGCTGCAGCAAGGGAAGGAAGGTGAGCTACTCAGAAGAGGGATAGAGGCAATTGGAGGCAATTGGAGATGGGTGCAGTCAATATAGGTAGAGGTTAGTCATTGTACAGGTGGTAAGGGTGGTTAAATGGGCAATCAGCACAGAGCATGTCTGGTCATTGCATAGAGAGGGAGACAGTTGACCAGGTGGGCTGGGTACTATGGTAAAAGAGACCAGAGATGAAATGGAGAGAGGTTAGAGGGGCAAGTAATGGAGCTGAGGAAAGGGAAAGAGTGCTAGATGATCAGATTGCTAGGTGCAATCAGCAGTTACTAGTGTGATCACTAAATGCTATCCCCTCCTCAAGATTGACATTCCATTGTCAACCAGAAGACAGAAAACAAAGGGGTCAGAGGCAGCACAAGGCATGAAATGGAAATTATTTGGAAGTACCCAGAAAGACAGGAGGGAGACCAGAAGGAAAGGCCAATCAAAGGGATGGGCACAGGAATGGGAAGTTCCCAGAGGACACAGGAAGAGCAGAAATATCCTCAAAGAAGAAGGAAAACCCAGGGAAAACAAAAGGACAAGTTCCTGGACAACAGATTAGAAGGAATGGGAACTGAAAGCAAAAGTAATGGGGTCATTGGAACAAGGCTGGAAGACCAAGGGATTCCCAGAGCAAAACAGCAGAGGGATTCAGAGGAGATTCCAAAGAAATGAGCAGTATTCCCAGGAGATGCAGAAGAGCAGAATTGTCTCCAGGGAAGGAATATCCAGGGGAAAGAAACAGGATTCCCAGAAGACACAAAAGAGCAGAATGTCTACCAGAAAAAGAATATCCAGGGAAAACAGAAGGACAGGTCCCAAAATAATGTACAGAAAAATAAGGAAATACTTGTGAGTGGAAACAGAGTCATCAGGAACAATGCCCAAAGAGCAAGGATTTCCTGGGCAAGAGTCAGAGAGAATGGAGAGGTGTGGAGATAATCCACAAAACAGGTTTCCCAAAAGGAGACAGAGAGTGCCAATGGCATGGGATTACAGGAAGGTGGTGCAGAAAACAATATAGTGCCATATAGAGGAAATTCAAGCAGGGATCCATAGTGAACAGAAACAAAGCTCAAACAACTGCAAGTAGGAAAAGAAAGAGTAATTGCAGTGTAGTCATGATGAAAGTGTAAGCTTTCCAGAGAGACAGAAAGAGATGAAGATGTCTGGAGAGGACAAGAGACTTTTGGCATGTGAGACAAAACATGGGAAGTGCATCAGAGTGCAGAGGAAGAGAGATAGTGCTTCAATGGTCCTTCTAAAGCCTGGTTAATCAGCAAGGTGGGTATATCTTAGCCACAAGGATAAGGAAACAGATGGCAGAGATGCCATGGATGAAGAAGAATAAAAGGTCAAATGCTACAAGTTTGGAGAAGGTTGGAGGTGAGTGGAGGTGTCTTCCTGGTAGGCATATCAACAGATAAAACTGGCCTGCTACAGAGAGCAGAGCAATGCTCTTAGTTTAACATTATTTGACATTGTCTTCTCTGACATCTCCATTTGTATCCAGGATACATTGGTATCTGCTTTGCTTATGAGACAACTCCTTTCATATCTCTGTTCCCTCCTTAGATAATCTGCCTCCCTGAGATATAAGTACTGAAGCTCTGTATCTTGTACTTCAGTTTGAATATCAACCATAACATGACATTATGATTCCCTCAGACCCCCTTCTGCCTCATGACTTGACATCATGCCCTACCCTAAGTCTCACAACTTCATAACTCAACATTGTACCTCTTGTTTGAAAAAGCCCAATAGCCTATCCTGGACCTCTGATAGTTTTCAACCCCTTTATAAATTGGGGCACCTGGTACTAGCATAAGGGCACACCACATAAGGTGAAGCCAAGCTCCATCCACTCCAGAATTATCCAGAGTACTTTCAGAGTATGTTATAACTTTATAATAGTATATTCAAACTCCTGCTTGTGCTGGTACTGCTATCATGTCTATTTGTATAACTAGAGCTTACTCTCATACTGTCCTAGATCAGTTCAAGAGTTTCTCTACCCACTGCACCCCAGGCTTGGCCTCATAGGCTCCTGCTCCCTTCCACTTGTCCATATTTAGTGCTCCAGTTGATAAAGCCCCTAATGGTTTCAAGGTTCCTCAACCTTCCCATACCCCTGACAACTGTGGTGCCCAGCCAGAAGTACCAGATGAACCTGGAGATGATTTCTCTGATAGGTATTCCAATATTCCAGAGAATGACCCCAAATCTTTTCCAGATCCAGAATCTATTCCCATTTACCATGATACTATCACTGATCTCACTAGTGCCATTTGTGGATTAGCTTGCTCTTCCCAATATATCCCTGAAATATTGTAGCATACTAAAGTATGTGAACCAGACCAGTTTGACAGAACTAATCCCCAGAAGCTCTGCATTTTCTGGTGCAATGTGAATTAAACTTCCAGGATTATCCCAAAGCCTTTGCCAATGACTGAGCCAAGGTCACTTATGCTCAGTTCTACCTTAAGGGCATGGCATTGGAATGATTCAAGCCTGACCTCCTTTTTACTAAAGACTCTGACTTCTGCCTCTTGTAAATGGACAATTATAAGAAGTTCATTCAGGAACTCTGGATCAACTTCAGACCCCATGACCTGGTCAGAGATGCAGAGCACCAGCTAGACCAGTTGACTATGAAGGATAGTCAACAAATCAACAAATATGTAGTTGAGTTTAATAGAATTGTATCTTAAGTCCAGGGTTACAGAAAAGGTACCCTCTGCCACTACTTCTATAATGGTTTCCCAAACTGCATCAAAGATGACCTTTCCTGCATTGACAAGCCCCTGACACTCATTGAGCTGCACCAGCTGGCTCAGACCATTGATGTTCATTACTGGGAATATAAATCTGAAATCAGCCAACAAGAAAAGTTATCTTACCTGTCCAAATCATCTGATAAACCCTTCATATCCTCTACTTCAACCTCTAGCTCTAATGAATCAAGGAACAAGTCAGCTACTTTCTCCAGCTCCTTCAAGTCATCTGTTCCCCAGAAACAGGACTTATCATCCAAGCTTGATAACAATGGTAAGCTTACTACTGAAGAATGCAAGTGTTGACTGGAGAATTACCTCTGTTTGTTCTGTGGTATTATGGGGCATATAGTAAAGAACTGCCCCAAGTTTTCCTTCAAGGTAGCCAAAGCTCATGCTGCCAAAACCTCTGCTCCAGAAACCAAACTGGAGGCCTCTGTCTTAAAGGCAAAAAAATAGTCTGCAGTCTCCATGACTCTACATGGGCTAAAGATTGCATTGATTCTTCCCATGCTTTACTGGAGGTTAGACTTAATGCATCCATTCTTTTAGATAATGCTTTCCATATGCCTTTTATCACCCTTGTTTCACATGAAATTCCTCCACTTTCCACCCTAATTGACTCTGGTTCTTCAGATTGTTTTGTAGACACCAAGTTAGTCAGTACTTACAATCTTTCAACTTATTCTGTTTCTCTGTTGCAGCTCTAACTTTTTGATGGCTCTTCCAATTCTATAATTATAAATGCCATTGATCTTTCTGTTTGTTTTGAAACCAGTGATATCACTCTGATAACATTTTATGTCACTTCATTGGATGAATCTAGTTCTCTTGTTCTGGGACACAACTGACTCACCCACTACAATCCATTGATTGACTGGATATCAAGTTGTATCTCATTCTGATCATCTGAACCAAACATGCCAATACCTCCAAGCTCCCCTCTGCAGCCTCTGGTTTCTCTGACCCAAGCTAACTCCAAATCCAATTCACCATGCTCCCCTGACTCCAAACCTCTGTTGATTAAGCTACTCAGCTTATTAGCATTTGCACATGCCTGTAGCCTTGATGGCTCAGTTTCTTTTTACCTGTAGCCCTGACCTCTGAAGAGTCATCTTCATTCTGCTTTCATTGCCCCTTCTCCAGGCAACCTTTCTGGTGTTCCTCAGGAATACCACAACTTTGCTGATGTGTTTAGCAAAAGCAGGGGGTCTACTCTTGCCCATTACTGCAAGTTTGACCTGAAGATCAATCTGGAAGAAGGCACCTCACTGCCTGTTGACACCATCTATTCCTTGTCATCCTCTAAGCTTGAAGCACTCTGGACTTTCCTAGATGAACATCTAGCTACTGGTTTTATCTGACCCTCCATATCTGCTCATGCTGCCTCTATTCTCTTTGTCTGAAAAAAGAATAGATTCCTCTAATTGTGTGTAGATTTCTGAGGACTTAACAAGATCACAAAGAAAGACTGCTACCCCCTTTCATGCATTTCCAATCTCCTTGATGCTCTGAGCTGTGCAACTATCTATACCAAACTTGACCTTAGGCATGCTTACCATTTAGTTTGCATTGCTGAGGGCAATGAGTGGAAAATCTTCTTCTGTATGTGCTATGGCTCATATGAGTGGCTTGTCATGCCATTTGGGCTTACCAATGCCCCTGTGGCTTTCTCACAGTTTGTTAATTCTATCTTCACTGATCTTGATGTTTTGGTAATTGTTTATTTGAATAATATCCTTATTTTCTCCACTAACCAGACATCTCATACTGAGCATGTTTGAGAAGTCTATTATAATTCTTCCTTTTTTTCTTCTTTCTCCTTTTTTCTCTTATTCTAGCTTCTGCTCTTCATGCACCTTGGATGCTTTCTTATTCACTACACACTTAAGTTTCACTCTTCTCATGCTCTAGCCTAGCCTAGACTGCTCTCTTGTTATGTCCCTTTGCCTGGGCCTTCTATCTCTTAATTAGCTGACTTATAATCATTCCATTGCTTTCCATCTGTTTTCACACAAATACATTACTCATCATTTGTCAGCACAATTACTCTGTATATCTCCACTTAAACCTTGTTAGCTGTACTATAAAGTAGTGTACTTCCTGTCTTCTTTTCCTCAGTTTTTATACCTACATACTTGGAATTCATTGCTTGTGTCCTGGCATTTAACCAGAGGATTATCTGTGTCTGATCTTGACACATCCCTGGAAGTATAGCTGGTACCACTTAGACACAACACTTCATTTGTCACCTTCCACTCATCTTGAAGCTTACCTTTGGTTCGCTTCTTCCACTTTGTTCACAGCAAGATCTACACCTGTTTCTACCTGGGCCTAGTATAACAAAAGAAGTAGTATATTCTACTTGCAGCTATCATTGCTATAGTTCACTCCCACTATTCTGCCTAAACAACCTTTACTGTTCAATTCCCTCTGGGGTGAGCCTCAAGCCTCTACCTCAGATCCCCTCAAGTCCACTTTGGAACCTGAGAACCCCTCTTCTCCAGATCACCCTTTTACACCAAAAGATGTGCTCACAGATATCCTCATCCCCTCTCAAGAAGAAATACAAGAAGACTGTGACCTTGCTCACAAACTCTCTTCTTCCTTGCAGATTCTCTGAGCTCAGACACCACCTTCCCCTACTTCTGTCCAACACTGACCTGCATTTACCCTTCCCTGATCTTCTCCACCTATTGTTATGTCTGACTCCTCCACTTCCACCACTAAGCCTATGGAACTTCACCTTGGTGCCTCTGAGCACTTTGATGGTGACTGATTCAAGGCCAAGAACTGGCTGGATATAGTCCAGTTCTACCTCTTCATTAATAACATGGTTTATGACTCTAATGAGAAGAAGATTGCTTTTGCCCTTTCCTTCATGACCAAAGGGCCAGCACTGTCATGGGCTGCAATGTACCAGAAGAAATGTATCTTTGGAATGACCATCGCCATGGGAAAATTTTTCCATTTCACCTCCATATTTCTGAAAGTTTTCCAACAACAGAACACAGTTAACACTACCATTCATTGGTTGGCAAATACACAGATGAAGCAGGGAAAGAAAGGTGAATGAATGCCTTCCCTTATTGAGTACACTGCTAAATTCCAAAACTGCATCATTACTGCTAAAATTACTGATGACAATGTTCTCATTGGGTACTTTGAAACAGGACTAGCATCCTATCTCTTTCATTGCATCCATAACCTGGATATGATCCCTTCTACCATTGCTGAGTGATATACTAAAGCTGCTCACTTTCAAGGAACCATAGAGCACACTTGCTCTATAGAATAATGGCAAAAGAATCCTCACATATTCACCTAGACTCCCATGCCCCCCACTACATCCAAATCAGAGAAAGATCTGAATGCCATGGATGTTGATGCTATAAAGAAGGGTTGCCTAACCAAAGCAGGAAGGATCTTCTGCATCAAGAATAAACTTTGTTTCAGATGCCAGAAATCCAGTCATATCAACACTGCTTCAAGCAATCTATTCTCCCAGTCTCCTACTATGTCGTCACATGTGGGAAGGAGAACATTATTCTAGGACATTCATGGCTCTGAGCCACAAACCCCACTATTGATTGGATGGCAAATATACTTACCATCCCAGATCCCCTTTTGATGACATTATCTATCACATTAACTCCATCCATAAACCCTGGTTTGATGGACTTCTTGAAGATATCATCATCCCACATGATGAACTCCTGGTCCACTACCTGAACTACATCATCTCTGAGCAGTCAATCAACAACTTGCTCTATAACTGCCACTCTAGCAGGATTCTAGATCGCTGCTTCTCTTATCTCCCTGAGATCACTGTCACTTGGCTCACTACATCCACTGAGCTTGCCATTGAGGCCAAAAAGGCCAAACCCAAGACAACTCTTCCCCCCAAATACTTCAAATTCTCATCAGTATTCTCTGACACTTTGAAAACTCTCAACCACCTTCCACCCTTGTGCCCCTATGATCACAAGATTAATCTGAAGGACACATTTGTCCCTAAGAAAGGTAAGGTTTACCCCTTATCCTTCCCTGAGCAACAGGCCATGGAAGTGTTCCTTGAGGAAAACCTTTGAGCAGGGAAGATCCATTTGTCTAAATCTTCTCAAGCTTTGTCCTTTTTCTTCATTAAGAAAAAGGATGGCAAACTCCACCCCTGTCAGGATTACAGGTATCTCAACAAGCATACTGTTTGTGATGCCTATCCTCTTCCCCTCATTTCCAACCTCATTAACAAGCTCCAAGACACTCAGCTTTTTACTAAGTTCAATGTCTGTTGGGGCTATAATAACATCCATATTTATGATGGACATCAATGGAAAGCTGCCTTTATTATGCATAAAGGGCTCTTTGAACCCACAGTAATGTTCTTTGGTTTGGATAACTCACCCACTACTTTCCAGTGATTCATAAATAACTCATTGTAAGATATGATCACAGAAGAATGGCTCATTAACTATATGGACAACCTTCTTATCTCCTCCCCTAATGCTAACACCCATCAGGGATGCACCTCCCGTGTCCTTCAATGGGTAATAGACCTTGATTTCCACCTCAAATTGAAGAAATGTACCTTTGCTGCTTTTCAGGTTGAATACCTTGGGATGATTATTCATCCTGGTGAGCTCACTATGGACCCTGTTAAGCTTGCTGGTATTTCCCAGTGGCCCATTCCTTCTAAA